>JAQGCH010001509.1:0-15413 GCA_034699485.1 Nanhermannia elegantula | reverse complement strand
CATCAAAAAACTGGTTTTTGGAGTTTAATTCGCTTATTTTTGAATCAATTTACTTAAAAATTTGAGAAGTAATGTCAAAGCTGGATATTAACCATGAGCTCAAATTTCATTTCTCGGTCGCCCACATACAGGATTGCATAAACTCAGATATGTTTTCACTTTTAGAATCAATAATTGTATTGTTTATTTAATTTTCAATTATATAATGCCAAACATTTTTTATTACTTGTAATTCCCTTAAAATTAATACCAATAGTATGTCAATAAAATAAATAATATTTCATTTGATTAAATAGTTTTGATTTATTGTAATTTAACAATAAATACTAAATATTGTTATAATTCATATTCAGATACATGAGTTTCATCCAAATTAGTTATGTTTTAATCACTATAAAAAAGTCTATAATATCCCACTTTAGAAGTATTTATTAGTTGAGAAGTTATAAAATATAAAACAAATTTTTGTGCACTACAGAGCAGTACTTTTCTATTTAAAAATAACTAAAATTTTTCATAAGAAATATAACATATTATTTAAAGTATTTGAAAAGCACTTCTATTAACCGCTATTAATCACTCTTAGAAGTGCTTTTAAGACAATATATTTCTATTATTAGTTAAAAATGGGTTAAACTTTAATGAACTAAATTCTGTTGACTTCTTTACTATAGTTAAAAAAATTAAATAACAGATTATGTCACGTACGGAACTAATAGCAGTATAAGAACTCATCTCATGAGTAACTCATAAAAGAATTGCAACCTTTCAGATAGATTTTGATGTGAAGTTTTAGTTCTTATATAATAATACCTTTAAGATTCTGTTTAATAGATAATACCTTATGTGAGAAAACTCTGAGAATAGGTTTTCAGATTTTGAGATTATGTCAACCTATGAAAAAATGTGGGTTTCATTTAGTTTTCGCTTTCTAGACATCGATATTGTTTTGCTGTCAAGAAGTGTCTTATTATAGATATTCTATAATACGATCTTATTATACGATAACTAATAAAAGGTAAGAATTGATTGACACCAAAAAGAGGCTTTCGATCGAGAGCTTAATCTATTGAACTTTATTGACTACAGTCTAAGCACATGAAAAAACAGCCAAAATTATAACCCATTTCACAATAATTCTAAGAAATTTCAATAAATTAGTAATAAAAAAAAAAAATTCTAAGAATCAAAAACTTTTTGAAAAAAGTATTTTTAGAATTGAGTAAAACTGAATGAAATACATAATTAAAATCCAGCAAAAATAGAGAGCATTTTCCAATCGTTGCCAATATTGTGAATCTAGATTGAGATCTCGAGAGTAAAGACACTCAAATATATCTAAAACTAGTAAATAAATGCAAATGTAAGATAAGATGAAATCTCTTGAATTCTTGATGATAAGGAACGGCGACTACAAAGAGAAACCTCTAATACGAGAGAAGTAATATAAATAATATAAAAAAATTACAAATAGTTTTGCTGTGTATAATAGTATAGCATAGGAAAGAAATGTAAGCGCAAAGAAGTATTTTGAAGTAAGTTTCAAGTATTTTCTATCTTATTAATTATGTTGTAGTTGTTATTGAAAGCAATTTTGATGTATTGGAAGCGAATGTTTTATTAAGTGTATGCGGTATAACATAAAGGGTGATATTTCATCATTTATGGTCATTGAGATCATATACTTTATTATGTAATATTGTAAATAAGCCTTTTTAGCAGTATTTATCAGAACCCGTCATTTTTTATTTATTTCCTTCAGATATTGGTGTTATTAATAATACCGGTGTATGTATTACTACCACTTAGGGTTTAATGATTTTTCATGACATGCATTATTAATATTCATAATAATCAAATAAAATTTTTTATTAAGGCGTTGTTCTCAATGTTTTCAAGTCATTTGGGGACTAATTTGTATTTTCTTTTTTTATTGAAATAAATGTTAGAAAATTTTTATATTTAATGGTATTTTGTGTTTTACGTTAGTTGAGAAAAATACTTAAGAATTTTAACATCTATTGTAAAAATTTGTCTTTCTATTCATTACAATGAAAATCTGGATTTTTTACTTTAATGACATTAGTTTTTTATGATTTACATAATGAGAATTTCCCTCAAATTCTCTAAAATTTTATTCTGTATTTAAATTAATAGATAAGTTCGTGAGAATGGAGAAAATTAAATAAGAAATTCTAAACGCCTTACTCGTTAAGAAAAAGAGTGGTTACCAATGGAATTAAAGACTATATTTTGTGTCTAACATATTAAATAAATTTATTGTTCAGATTTAAATAGGAAATTAAGAATTTACAGAAGGCCTTAACATATTACAGTTTTTATTGTCGGTCTACTCAATCAGATTTTATTAAACAAGATAATTAATAAAATGATAGTAATGCTCAAAACAATTCAGGTTTAATATAAGAAATTCTTTTCTATTTATTTATTTATTTCATTCTCTAAGTTAAGTGAAAATTAAATCCATAAAACTTAATGTATAATACTTTTCACAGTTTATACCATAAGAAAAATATTAATAATTTAATTAAAACCTAATAAACATAATGAAAACTAAAGAATTTAGTCAAAAAATATATCATTTTTACGAAGATTAACGTTTTTACTATATATGTAATATTTTTCTCATAATAGATAGGAAACAGATTAGCATTTTTTTGAATTCTTTATATATTAATTGAAGAGATATATATATATTTAATTAGCATAAAAAGCATTGAATAATAAATACTTTAATTGCTTGAATAAAATCTATTAATACTTATTAATAGTGTAAGAGATTTTCAACTGAATTCCACCTTTACTTAGAATATAAAAAGTATAATAAAAAATACCAATAATTTACCTCAATATAATTTAGTTAATTAAAAATGAAATGCATCCGACTCCTTGACCATTCAATTTTCACAACTCGTGTTTATTGTGTTAATTAAGTGGACACCAAATGAGACCAGAGATAAGAACTTTAAGTTTCTATTAACAACAGTACTAATGGCCATAAATTTATTTATTATTTTTGTACACTTTAAGTAATTCATTAGCAAAAGTCAATTAAATTAATAAGAATTTATACGATCCGAAAAAATATTATTAACAAATCATCATTTGCTTTATGGCCAGCTATTAAGTCAGTGAAAATAAATCTAAAAAACAGTTAACGCATAGAGAGGTTTAGGGCATCGCATTCTCTATCTCTAACTGTCTCTACTCTTTCCACAATCACATCTGCAAAACCTTAAGTTTACTTAAATGTGTAGCGAACAAAAGCGATACAAGAATTGCACATTAGATTCCCATGAGATGAGGCCAATACGGAAAATCGATAGACATCGAGTTAGAGCTGTAAAGTAAAAGCATAGGTAATACGCGCACAGGTATTGCAGTTGTATTCTGTTTCTACTCTCATTCGTCCAACTGTTATACTATTCTCTGACCTAAAATTTTAATCCTAAAAGATTTAACCCAACATTTAAATTAATTTAGTTATTAACTATTTTTTTAATTGTTAAGAATTTATTTAAATACTTAATCCTAAAAAAAATTCTGTATTTTATAGTATGTTATAATAACTTTATTAATTCACTATCAATAATAAGTAATAAAAAAAACTTTTTTTCTGAATTCTTCATCTGTTGTATCCTTTTTATGCCGGTATAATATAGAATAGAATTTATTTGATTAAAATTAAGTTCTTTCGTGAAATTTAGTAGAAATTTTTTCTTATACTTAATAGAGTTTTCGTGTAATAACCAATAGAAATATCTGAGTAATCAAAATGATTTTATTTAAAGTACAAAAGAGAATAGTGTTCTAGAATTTAATATATTAAAACCTTCGAGCATTACATACTAATCAGAATAAGTTCTTATACTTTTTAGTTGTATAGGATGACTATTATGCGATCCTAATTGGATGAGAATCAATGCAAAGAATTTCCTGCCAGTCCTTGTGTTCCTTTCTCAGTGAGTGAACAATTCGATTCAGAATATTCCGAATAAGTGAATCGTAAGCAACTATTGAGTACTCTAACTGTTACTTACAAAAGAACATAATTTTTTACTCAACCCTTAGAGAAGTATTACATGTGCTGAAAAAATAAAATCTGCATTTCGTTAAAATGTGTGTCTCTGTCGAGCTGTATGTCACTCATATACACTCAGTATTTCTCTCTGTCTGTTCTCTTGTATCTTTTGTTTCTATTTTTGCAGTTTTATTAGATATTTGTTTATTTTTGGCAAATAATTCAATGCTTGCTATGCTATTGAATTGTCCACAAGACTAGAATTCTTTTACATTTTATGAAAAGCTTAAACGAATAAGAAGTAATACAAATTCCATCCAATTTATTTCCAACTTAGTCTACATTCTGATAGAGTCAAGTGTTAGTTGAGTACACATTTATCTCAAATTCAATTAAACTTAATCTTTAAAACTAATCTACAATTTAATGATAAAAAATAAAACATGACTTCATTTGTCTCATGAAAAATAATTAATTTTTACCGAACAAGTATTTCTTTGAAGAAAATCTCTGAGTATTTAAGCTATTGTTTAGATAAGTGTATAAGAGATTAGAGGCCTTCAAGTCATAACCGCAACGGAAGAGCACCAGCAAATCCTAGCATTAAATCCCTTATTTTAATTGAAAGATACAAAGTTTATAATAATTTTTAGTGCAAAAAATATTTCAAATTTTAACTTAATTATTATTTTTCTAACAAAATGAATATAAAAAATGATTGACTTGTCATTTATTAAAGTTATTTAAGCTTAATATGGTATACGGTTTATAATTAACTGAGAGGTAAATTGGTTTTGCATAAGGGATTCAAACAAGGAATTTAAAGCAAGGGTTAAAAATGGGTGGTTTGAGGTGAAGCCAACTTAAACACTTACTTTCGGTGGGTTTCAGTTATGATTGTTTTTAAACAAATAATCGCTTAAATATAAAAACAAATCCTTTGATATTTTTATCATTTTTTGAATCCATGCAACTTGAATACCATGAATTTAATTCTTAGTAATTTAGAAGCAATTTTTAAAATAATTATTAATTATAAATTAAAATATCGAAATCTCTTTGGAATTCATGCGATTGCGGACTTTGCCAACCATTCCGGCTGTTCCGGTATCGACCTCTGTGTCACAGCTGAAGGTATGGAACATTCCTTAACCTAAATAGTGTATACTGTACTTTTGGAGAATAGATTATAGAATTTATTAAAAGCCTATCATATATATGACATGACAAAGATTGAGTTTACCTTAAATTGTTAAAAACGGATTTAAAAAAATTTAAAAGTATAAACTTAGCAGTACTTATAAATTATTACTTGAGGATAAAAACTTTAAAAAGATTGATTCAAAATAATAAACCCTAACTATCATTAAATAACTAATTGATACAGCAAATAACGGAAACATCACTGCTAGGAATGACCGGAATATTTGTGTACCAAAATTGATAGTTATACTGAAACGTCAGGAATTGCACACCAAAGAGTTGGTGATTCAGCAATGCTACAGAATCTGTAGTGTAAAGTGTGGCGGTTTTGTAAATTTGTGAGATGCAGAA
The DNA here is from genome assembly GCA_034699485.1 of Nanhermannia elegantula. Taxonomy (NCBI): domain Eukaryota; kingdom Metazoa; phylum Arthropoda; class Arachnida; order Sarcoptiformes; family Nanhermanniidae; genus Nanhermannia; species Nanhermannia elegantula. Next base: position 9,817 of record JAQGCH010001509.1, on the reverse strand, counting down.
GTCTATTAGTGTGAATTTTTTATGCTTTTCATGACCAAAACTTCTATAGTGTTGAAGATAAATCATGTTTTACTTTAAGAGTAAAACAAAATATAAAGAAATATATTGATTAAAGAACATTTTTTATCAATATTGCAAAAAACATTCCAAAAATTCTATAATACTTACCTTAAATTCGCACTCATTTATTATTAGTTTTAGGTATTGGCTAAACAGCACATTCAGGGTATATGAATGTAGGCTTTTAGTTAAATATGGTGTATTCAAAAAACCAATCACATAAAAAAGAAATTGTTTTTCTTATTCTAAAAATATCCAAAAATATTACTCAAATCAAATATAACTATGCAAATGCCTGTACAGGTACACCAATTTAAGAAAGAGCTCCACAGACTTTACTTACTCTAACTTTAAGACCACTTTAACAGTAAATCAATTTAAAAATAAAAATATAAGATTTAAAAATTATTAAATCAATTAAAATTTAATCTCCAGTGTAAGAAAAATTTATGTATTTCTCATTTATTAAAATATTTAAATCATTATAAGAAGCGTCTTTACCAGATCTTTAGAGCTTTGCTATACTTAAGGTTATATAACTAATAGTCATTTTATTTAGATTTCCAAAAATTACTCAGAAAACTATGAATTCAAAAGATATATTTGAATAATCGATAAAAAGTTTATTTCCATTCATTTCAATAAACATAAAACAAAATGTTGGCGAACCCATATTTAAACATATTTTCCGGTGTGATGACAACCCACTGGGCTTTCGATTATGTCCTTGTAGTTAAACAAACCTAACAGGTGTATTGCAGTGGAATATACTGTATTCTTCTTAATTAAATGAAGATTGGGTTAGTTTTGACTGCAATTCATCTGTTACGTTTGCTTTACAAGGGGGGGGGGGTAGATCATAGTCGAAAGTTCGATCCGTTTTATTAATTCAAATTATGAATAATACTTTTGGTCATTTTCAGAAAAGAAAGGTTTTTTGGAAATTAATTGTCAATTTTACTTGTTTTCATCTTATATTGAAAATCAGATATGCTCTCACTATAGATAAGCGTACGAAAGATAATAAGCTCACTTTAGGTAAGCATAAGCTCGAGTTTTGGGGGTCAGCTTACATATTCAATAATAATCTAATTTTCTGGTAAAGAAATGTGTTTCAATATTGACTTCAAAATTATGCAAACAGTTATAATTCTAAAAATTTGTATTAAATAAAATAATATTTTGGAAATAGTATAACTGGCTTTGAATTTATTTCTTATGCTTATCTAATATTTTCATCTGTATTAAGTATCATCTGCGAGCATAACTATGAGATTCATATGAAATGGTTGAGCTTGAGCTTGAGCTGGGACAAGCGGAACTCATCTCTAACTCAAGCTTAAGCTCTTGATTGAAAACTTTTGTTATTTTAGGAAATAATTTTGCATCTCTTGCATATTTAGAATATTAGTTAGGAATATGATTTTGTCAGCAAATTACAACTTGTATGTGAAATAATTAAAATTAACTGCTTCTCTACATTTCTATTGCTCAATATTATAACAAAATAGTATACAAAAAACCTTTAAAATATTCCTCACGTATTACAGGTTTTATTAAATAAAACAGTGCTGTAAAATAGCTTTGCAATGAATTAATTTGATTCGATAAACAAAATAGATTTTAAAAATCAATATTAAGATTTTAATGTCCTGTCCTTAACATTCACTGTTATCTAAGTTGAAATAATATTTACACCAATTTTCACATTAAATTTTAAACTCCAAGAGATATTAATATACAAATTGTTCAAAAAATAGTTTCTTAGGTTTTATAGAAAGAGTGAAATAGATTTAATATTTAGATACTTTAGAGTAAGCACAATGAAATAGATTTTTTATAATTCTCTTTTAATAAATAAAGTACACCATGCAATAGGTATTGTTATTTGAAACGAGTATAACATATTTTCAAAGCGACCATTTGTATAGAAATGAAAAGATTTTATTACTATTTCAAAAAAGTGTTACTTTGATTAATTCTCAAACAGATAATAGAAATTTGTTTGAATGAATGTTTGTGTTACTCATAAATGATACATAAGTTACCGATGCAATGATTTCTTTGATATGATTTCTTTTTAAAGGGAAAAATTTGATAAAAGTGATAAAACAATAAAATTGAGATATAAATGAATCCAAATATTGATTTTACTGTTCTCTCATAGACTCAAATTAGTTATTATCGAAATTATTAAGTTATTATCTATACAAACAAACTTAAGATCCATGCTTACCACTAGTCCTCTTCAAACTTGAGATGTTTAGTCTAGACTCAGAAGACTTTTGAGAGAGAAAATGGATTTAATAAGAGAAAACTTGTCGAAAACGAGTACATTCTATCACTTTCAATGACAATCATTTTTATTAAGTTTAAGCTTAACTTATGGAAAATCACAGAACACAGTGTCCCATAAAAACACATTTAGAAACTTTCACATAAAAATATAACACATTGAGAAACTTGCGTAAGTCATTGTTTTACTCATAAAAGAGACTGAGACACAAATATTAGATTTTGAATTGAAAAAGTTGACATATATTTGACAAAATGTTTTATTTCATATTTTTGTGACTCTATTTATTTACTCTAAAAATCCTAAACAGGTATCAAATAAAGCTTATTTTGTTATAAACTTTTTCTTTAGAAAATATCTTATTATTTATGTCTAAATCGATTAGAAAATGTCAGCTCTTTTGAACATAAAAATATTTTTCTTTTTTTTATTCTCTCAAAAATGAAGGTTAAGTATTGATTCGTTTGTTGAAAATAAGGGAAATAGTTTTGATCAAAATAAAGAGTTATATTAAAAAAATGCTTTTGTACTGAGTGCCTGACCGCTAATGTTATAATAAAAACTTTTATGTACCTAAATAGCAAAATTATATGATTAGTGGACACACAATTCTGTTGTTTAGGATAATAGGTTGCGGTCACGACAAAAATTCATTAACAATTAATTGACTTTTTCTTCGATTATTAACTCAAATTGTTTTATGAAATTGATGTGAGATTTTTCTTGTTAATTTACTCCTTATTTAGTTACGTAGTAGTTATGATATTTATTACATAATCGTTTTCTTTCAAATTAGATCATAGCCAGTAGAATAGCATCATATTCTGCGTATAAAAAATTACTGAATTTGTGTAAATTATATACCGTATAATTAAATAGTAATTGTGTGTGTGTGTGTGTGTGTGTATGTGTGTACTGATACCACTAACTAAGAAGGGAACTATCCCATCGTTTTGTCACCGATTTGAAAAATATTTTTTATGCATAAATTACATGTCCATAACTAAAAATCCATATAAAAACGGCAAATCTGCATTAGCGTCATAGATATTACAACTTAAAAATCAAATTTCCCATTGAAAAGCATTGAATGCAATTTATATTAAAAATTACATACGAATTGATATATAAATACTTATTTTACTTTTAAAAATTTTCTGTCACAGAATTCAAAATCGAAAAACTTTAAAATCGATTTATATATGTTTTTTATGCAGAATTCGAGAATGAAAGTATAATTTGACTCAAATAAATACTTTTTGTGTTCAGCTTTTCATTTACTATTGTAATTATATTCAATTATTAAATGAATAAGAATTTAATGCTTTTCAATGGGAAATTTGTTTTTTAATTTGTGATATCTATCAGATTTGCCATTTTTATATGGATTTTTAGTTATGGTATGACATGTAATATATGCACAAAAAATATTTTTCAAATCGGTGACAAAACGATGGGGTAGTTCCCTTATAAGTTATAAAACAGGTATAAGAAAGTTAAATAAACTCTATTTTTTATGATTTTACAATCACTGAATTGAAAATTTTTTCACTGAATGAGGTATTAAATCAAATAAATAGAGCGAAAAATTGGATAAAGCCTTGAAAGAAAATTGTCTATTAAAACCTGTGCTATTGTTTTTCTAAACTGAATTAATAGGGAATTATTAGTCAAAATACTTATACAAAGTTTTATTAAATTCTTTGTGATTAGACTTTGACGCAATTCTCTTGTGGAAAGTTTTCTCTTTCATTAACTTATTTTGATTATAAATAACTTAATAAAAGGAAAGTGCCATAAACCTAATATTTCTTATACTCTTTGTTCGTTTCCCTTTAATCATAGAGCAGTAGTCAATGGTGAGGCCGAATGGATGCCGGCCTCAAAAGATTTTTTTTAAGTTACATACAAGTTCTATATCGATATTATTTATAAATATGTTAAACATTAAATATAACTCTCTCATAAACCTAAAAAATTGTAACCCTTTTTACGCAGAAAACAATATTAATGCGCAAAGAAAAATATCACTGAAATTACATGACACTGACAATGGAAATAATTTAACACTGAAATTAATTAACTAAGAATGAGATAATAAAATTTTTAATCTTTTCCCTTAATAGAGTTTAATTATTCTATGTTTTTAACTCAAATGCTCCCAAAAGTCGCTCATACCTCTAGATTATAAAATATACTTTATTTCATAGGTTTTACACCCTTGGTCTCAACAGAGCTACGACACTGTTCATATAAAAATGTGTATTTGCTATCATTGAACGACATGTAATTGTATTATTGTTATTGAATCTCATGCAATACAAACAGATCCCAATATATATACTTATGTAAGTATTCATGTAAGGATGTAAGACATGTAGGAATTAGAGTTTATTTATTTGACACAACAGCTGACTTATAGAAAGTAAATCAAATGTTTACGAACATAAGTTTTCTTTATTGGAAAAAAATCGATTGGAAAAGTTGAGTAAATCTAAAAATTATGTCTTTTCAACTTCCCATCTGTACAATGCATTTGATATTAAATAACATTTCTTAACTTTAATGCTAACATATTTCTAATTCAAGTATGAATGACATTGGATTTATGTTTTTGATTCTGTAAAACTTTTATTTGATCTCTAATTTTATTGATATAAATGAAATTTAAGCTTATATTTGTATATCATATCATATATATTATGTCCCATAAGTCCGTGTAATTGGAAAAACTATAGAAGATGGAGAATTTGTGAGTCAATATTTTTAATCTACGTCCTTTTTCATGAAGAGGTGTGTGGTTTCATGTTTTTTGAATGACACGTCTGCGTTGTGTAATTATTTAAATTTTAATTTCAAATATTTATATTTTGATCAAATTTCAAAATTTTGATTATCATGTTTTTAAAGCTTTTTTGAAGAATGGATTGACACACTATTGGGGCCTCTATCGGATCAATATGGTTTTCGGAGCTAAGTTGGTATTCATATCAATCATATAGGATGGATAGAAATAAAAAACTTTGCCTAAGACATAAAGGTTACGACCCGAAAACTTGCCTCTGACCGCTGACCACATTTAATATAAGTGGCCGCCATTTAAGACATAGTGAGATTAGGTTCATTATGACACAGTTAGCATAGATAATGAAGTTCTAAAAGAATTAGTGCAATAATATTATGTTAAATGGTTTGAGACATAGAAAGGTTTTCGTCAAATTTTTACCAATTTTTCCCCCTTTTCCCCCTTTTTGTCAAATTTACATATAAAAGCTGAGGAGTGGCGGGGAGTCTTCGGCAAATGGCAGAATCAAATGAAGTGATGCTAAATTAGGCTATTTTTAAAATTTATTAAAAAAAATTCAAAAAAATTCACCGTAAGGGTGAATTACACGGACTTTTAGGACATACTAATAATTGGATTTTATTTGATTATGTAATGTAATTGAGTAATAGTTAAGAATAAAAAATAAAATTTTTGTGGACAAAAGCTCTGCACTTTCACTGGAATTCACTGAAGCTGAGCCTGAACTTGTATGGGAATACTTTAGTTTCAGATTTTTTTGGAATTGTGATATTTTTTCGTGACTCCCACATAAAAAATTGAAAATAACAAAATTATTGTTCTATTCAAATAAACAATTCTCTTGAGAAATCCATTGAGTTTTTGACACCCACTCAATTTTTTAAGACACCTGCATTCTGGACAATAAAAATCAATGCAATTCAGTTGTATTTCCAAATCTTTAGAATTTATTCAAATTTTAAGAAAAGGTGTTTAATAAATACAGTTAAGTGTATAAGCAATTGACAGCTTCAATAAGTCAACTCTAATAACAAAACTAGAGCTGAAAAATAAGAAACACTGTATAATAATATTAAAATATACATACATTTTATTTATTAGATATCTATCTTATACTTGTAAGAGCACAAAGAAAATAATTGAAAGCGTTCAGCAACAGGCAGCACAAGTATAGCATATTTGTGGCTAACATTCTGTACTTATGCTTCGCTTATCTTTCTATTCTTATTTATATTCTAAGTTTTATTATTTTTATTCTTTAGACAATTTTTTTATCCATAGTATCTATTCTATAATGTTATAGAGTATCGGAAACAAAATTACTTTCATATAATAGTCATTTCAATTAACGTCATTTTATTCACATATACAATGGATTAAAAACTCAAAATCTTTAAAAGATATGAAAAGATTAACTGCAGTAGTCTCTCATTATAATAAACTCCGATATAAATGTGTATCCAAATAATGTAACTCATATTTTCCTTATAAAAATTCAAACGCACTGTAAAGCTATGCTTTTTTAGTCTTTTCAAAGTCAATATAATAAAGGATTTCCTTTGCATTTGACAGTTCATTATAACGAGAGTTTAGTGTATGAAATAAAAATATCTCAAATTTAAATAATTGATGTACTTTTAAGAACGTAATTCATTATTACTGATAATTATTTGAATCCGATTCTGGAAAATATCATTAATTAAACACAAAATATATTATTCAGTGTATACTTTTTGTTAAGCTTAGCCGAAAATAATTAAAGCAAAAAAGTAAGAAAACTCTTATAAAGGATATAATTCTATAGACAGTACATCGAAAGTTAGAACCAATTGAATACAACACATCTCGCTCGCAGTCATTATATGATTAGTTTTTATGACATTCTCTATAAAGTTGATTGTGTGCGACACATAACAAACCAATAATTAGAGGGGAGCGTAAAAACTGGAAGAAGATTATTGTGTTTGACAGCTTCACCACAAGTATTATTTACTTGTTTTCATTCATTTTATTACATGATTTTGCTATTAATTGAAACCGACTGATTAGCCAACTATTTGTTTCTCTATTTAAGCCAATTTGGGTCACTCCATAAGCTTCATCTTCTCTATACTTAATTAATTGAAACCAAACTTGTGATAAATTCTGTTAAATTTATGTTTTTTATTCAATTCAAGTGACATATGAGAAAATAGTTTTGTAAATATAGTTTTGATACCTATTGCTGTATGTAATAAAGAAATAGACATACTTTGGATTGAGATCTCCCCTCTCTTAACAATTCAAAAGTTATAAAGTAATTCATCGATAAGTAACTCAAATCTACAGCACAAACATCTTACAAAATACTCATAAAAAATACATTAATTATTAACAGAACAAAGTATTTTATGGGATAATTAATTGCACTTTAAAAATATTTTCAATAAATAAAATCTAAATTTTATGGCTAAATGAGTTGCAATAATTAGAATCATGTAATAACTATTTAAACCTCAGTTAAAATAGAAAATATGTGTGTTTTGGTATCAATAAATATCAAATAATACAATAATTTAAACCGAAAACTAATTTAATAAAGTAAAACCTGTCAAAGTTGGGCAAGAAAATAAGCCCTTTTTGCAAAATATATAAAGTAAAAAACAATTAATATTTTGCTAAAAGGACTTAACTGTTTGCCCAACTTTGACAGGTTTTACTGTAGACGATTTTCGACTGAGATTTATAACTGAAGATTTAGAGTCATTCATTTTGAGGCTTCAATCACTTTGATATCGATACTTGGAAGCAGTTTTCACTTTTGTTAATTACTGGGGATATATATTTATTCCATGGATTTATTAGGTGTGAGGCATTAAATGCAGTTTGTATTCATGGATTTCATCGATTGCAAACAATTGACTCTCTTCTATGTGATAGAATTTGAAATAAGTCTTCTTTTGACGATAACAAGAGCTCTTTCTTGAAAGAGTGTATAGTTATACTTTCTAATCAGATCGTTATGCAAATGAGTACTCGTTTCCGAGATCATTAATAATCATGTATTTTGTGTCACATAAAACCCAACCGCGTCATACCTTTCCTCCATAGGATTGTTTATTAAAACAGGTGAATAATCAAAATCCTGTTTAAATTCATAAAAACCTGCGGTTCCCTTCCCTTCCATCGAATCGAGACCATCGCCTGTGCTCTTGTGGTGAATAATCCAAAATCATACCAACAATAGTCTTATAACTAAATAAATTTCCAGCAAATCTTGGAATAACAGCTCCAGACTTACTGATTAACTTGTTATGAAGTCGTCCTTCAAAACGACAACAAGTAATGGCTCTTATTTTTGAATCAATGTCTGAATAAAACAAATAACTGCCATAATTCTCAGTTTCTGTAAATCCTTGAGCACAAGTAGATATTTCTCCGATTTTAAGATAAACCTTAAATCTTTCGGTTTGATTGTAAGCTATTTTGCTGTCAGAATATTCAAAATAGTTTCCATCAACTGTATGCATAAAACACTTCCTTATGGTCAATACCTTTAGGCCTCATATCTGTTGGATTTGTTTCGCTTTATTTCACGGTTTATAAGAGAAAATGCATTTTGGATTAAATTAATTTATATTTATTTAATTGTTATAAATATAGTAGATTTTATTGTTAGGTTTTAAATAATCAGACATTTGGCAAAATAGTGAGTTAAAAACAATTAAGAATTGTTGGGAATCTTGAGCTTACAAAAGGCTAATTAGGGACTTAAAAAATCGTAAATTATTGTTTAACTAATGGGTTAAACTTGGGTTAAACTATGCTTTTCTGAAAAATTTTATAGCAATACTTTTCAAATTTTCGTTTTTTTATAAAAATCCAATTAAATGAATATTTAATTTTTGAGTAATTTATTTATTGAGTAAAATTATTCCAAACTTCTACACAGAGTTGAAAATTATTCAGTTTTCTCTTAAAAGACAAAATCTGGAGAAAGATTTACATTCTATGGTATAATAGAACTGTAGGCGTTAGACCCCTGAGATCTGGATATCTCGCAACTATGTTATACATCAGTGCTCTAAAAATCTATCTTATATTTGAAAAACATTGCGAAATAGAGATAAATATAGACAAATTCAAAAAATTGCAGGTGAAATGTTTGAAACTATGTGAAACCACTTAAAGACTCAGAAGGTTAGCATGTTTTTTGTTAACACGAAATATAGGTATTATTTTTGAATCCAGTTGAGGTCTAACTATTAATATAAAAATTAAGCAGACTTTGTATTTCAAATCATAATGTTCTTTGTTTATAAAGCTTTTGTTCAGAAAACATAGTTTGTAGAAATGCTACGTCTAATAGATATACAAAACAAAAACATCCTTCAGCTAAAAATAAAATCTAATTTCTGGACACAAATAAGATAACATTTCTGATTATACGTGATTGGCATTGTTTGAATTAAAGACACATTGAGGGCTAACTGTTGTATATTTATATCCTATTTCTCTCACGTATACTTTGTTTTGTATATTTTAATAGATATTGTATCATAGGCAAGCTCAAGCTCAAGCTCAAGCTCAGCTTGTCTCAGCTCAAGCTCAGCTTGTCTCAGCTCAAGCTCAGCTTGTCTCAGCTCAAGCTCAGCTTGTCTCAGCTCAAGCTCAGC
>JAQGCH010001508.1:0-15416 GCA_034699485.1 Nanhermannia elegantula | reverse complement strand
ACTCATTTGTTTCCTACGAATGCCTACTTCAGTGCTTTCAAGCCTTGCGTGCACTCAGAGCTAAAAGAGAGTCAATGTATGAATGAATGCAAACCCTCACCCATTGCTACAAAAAATATCTACCATTACATCGAAAATATTTTAAGCCTGAAATCACTGATACATAAAATACGTCATAAGCAAAACCCTCTCAACTAATTGTAATTGATTTTGAATGACATGAAGAATATAAAAAATAATACATTAGAATGTAATTAAATGCAATTCAATGACTTAATTATAAATAATTTTTATATTTAAATTACGATTTGTTTTATAGAATTTCTATTCTAATAGTAATTTTTGGCAATAGCTATGAGTTTAGTTACTAATTGTAAACAGAATACAATCGATGCCATAAATAAATAATTTCCCTTTTTCACAAAGCGTAACATAATTTATGATTAAATGTTGAAATAATAGGAGTGTTATAAAAAAAATATTAAAATATTTATATTTTGATATTTACTTATAATATCTGTTTATATTATTATATTATATAATAATAAGTGATTACTTATTAATAGAAATGATTTGAGAACTAAAGCTGTTTTCGAGTGAGTTGTTTATGAAAATGAACTTTTATGTGAAAAATAATTGTAAACGTTTCTGAAATAATCATAAACTAAATCATATCATAAATGAAGTGAAATGCAATTGAATTGGAAATAATTAAATAAATAAATAAAATCTTGGAATTGTAAGAATGGGTGCGAATGCGTCCCAATTGGAGAAAGAGATCGGTTCGGATCAGTTCCCTATGAATGAGCACTACTTTGGTTTAGTAAACTTCGGGAATACCTGTTATTGCAATTCTGTATTACAGGCGCTTTATTTCTGCCGACCCTTTCGTGAGAAAGTACTGGACTATAAGGCAAGAAATAAGCGCAACAGTAAAGAGACTCTATTGACATGTTTGGCAGATCTGTTCCACAACATCGCGACTCAAAAGAAGAAGACGGGGACAGTGGCGCCGAAGAAGTTCATCGCTCGGCTGCGGAAAGAGAACGAGGTGTTCGACAACTATATGCAACAGGACGCTCATGAGTTCCTGAACTATCTGCTGAACACGATCGCTGACCTGTTGAGTGCTGAGAGGAACACTAATACTAATAGTAATAGTAATAACGTTAACAATCTAACTAATGCTAATACTATTACTAATAGTAATACTAATACTAACACAAACACCAATTCAAGTAACACTTGGGTTCATGAGATATTTCAGGGAACGCTCACTAATGAGACGCGTTGTCTCAACTGTGAGTCACTCTCTTCTAAAGACGAAGACTTTCTTGACCTCAGTGTAGACGTCGACCAAAACACTTCTATAACGCACTGTCTCAGAGTGTTCAGCAATACTGAGACCCTCAGCTCTGAACATAAGTACTATTGTGAGAACTGCTGTTCTAAACAAGAGGCACAAAAGCGGATGAGAATCAAGAAGTTGCCTATGATTCTGGCCCTTCATCTCAAACGATTCAAATACACGGAATCACAGAACAGACACACTAAGCTCTCTTATAGAGTCGTATTTCCATTAGAATTAAGATTATTTAATAAGACTTCTAATATTGAATGTGATGACAAACTTTATGATCTCGTGGCTGTTGTTATACACTGTGGAAGTGGTCCTAATCGTGGACATTATATTAGTATTGTTAAGTCATTCGGCTTTTGGCTGCTCTTTGATGACGATCTCGTTGACAAAATCGACGCCTCAGCCATAGAAGACTTCTATGGTTTGCCGAGTGATACTCAGAAAACAAGTGAATCCGGATATATATTATTCTATCAGAGCAGAGATTGATTTGTTTTCCATTTATTAAACGTGTAAAACATAATAAAGTACACAATCAAATGGACAGTAACTTAAATATAGATTTTTGTATATAAAGATTATATCATTAATAGTAATTATTGACATTATTATTATTATTATTTGGAATTATAATAGAGTTTCAATAGAGATCGTTATATATTATAAATAGTAATCTATAGTTTAGTTTTATTAGAAATTTAGCCTTATTTTTGGTTATTGTTCGTCTTCTTTCTTTTAAATTTTATTATAAATTAACAATAATTTCTTAATTTTTAAAGCGTTCAGATTTGTAATTATTATTATAAAATAATCTTAATTTCTGAATAAATTTGAAGAATTTCAAAATATTCCTTAAGTAAGTTTTTAATTTATTGAATCAAATGTAGAATTTTTTATTCAATTTTTATGGCTTAGGTTTGAGGTGAAGTCTAAAGTCTGTAATTAAAACTTTGAATTGGATTAAATATAATTAGTCTTATGTTAAAATTGGATTATTAATAGTGTATTTTAAATGTAAAAATTTAATATTCAATTGAATACAAATATACTATTAAATTAATTACAATATATGATAAAATTTAAACAACAATTTCAATTAATTGAAAATATATTTCAATAGTTATTGTAAGACAAGAAAATATAATTTTATGATTAAATAGTTTTAATTTTATTGACTTAATAAACAGGTGAAATAATTGTGAATAAGTTTGACATACACTGTATGTTAAAAATCAATGTGTGTCAGTATTATATCAGAGTATAGTACCGGTAATACTCAAATATATTCAGCAATCAATTTTGGAAAAAGTTAATAAACACAAGAGATTCGTAAAACAATATAAAATTCAATAATAGCATAAAATCTAATACAGATCTGTAAATCTTGTGATGAGATTCATACTCGAGTAAATAGTGAGAAATACTGTATAAAGTCGTTAAACAGATGCTATAATAAAGATTAACTCTTTTATAAACATAGTTATATCTGTTATATCATGCGATAAAAGCTTAGGACAAGTGATATTCATATTTGATCGATATTTATAATACAGTGTTCGGACACAACATGGCATAAATAGATTATGAACAGTCAACAACAGAATAAAGTATATTTTAATACCGAAAACAGATCTTATGTGAAAATGTCTTTAAATTGTATAGTTTAGAACATTCCGGGCCTATCGCTCTCTTTGTTACCTGACTTTTCGAAAAACATGAAATCCTGAAATAAAAATACATTTAAAATTATATAATAAATTGCAATTTTGTTTCATTAATACATACGATGAGAAAACATGCGCCGAGAAGTACTGCTTTGATATTGACGTCAAGATCTAATGGAAATGATATTCCAAAGTGATCAGAATCAGTAAAAGCCTCGCGAACTATTCCAGACCATTGCTTCGTAATCTTTCCCACTTGTACTGAGCCATCATTAGAAAGCACTTGAAACTCAACATCGCCGCAGAATCCCATTGTGCAAAATGGCCCTAAAGTATGAGTTTATATCTTAAGATTTAGGATTAAGTTTGACAAAAAAACATTTATATAACAAATTTTTCGATAATTTAATAAAAAATAACATAAATAACAAAAATCGAATTCAATATTGCCTTCAATTCTTAAGACACAATCTCCAGCAGCGTTTTCAACTTTGAATTTAGGGACACAAATGCTCCACTCTTGGGTCACATAACCGATTATATTTCCGGGAGGAGAAGTCACTTCCACTTGCTTTAAAAGCAGTTCAAAATCAATTGTGATCATAATTATCGAGAATACAAACATTTCTATTAAAAGAAGAAAACGCATACCTGTAGAAAACAGGGACAAAAACATGAATCACATCTTAGCGGCCGATACAAGTGTATGACTTCTGTCTTGTTATTGTCCAATATCTTCATATCAAAGGGACGTAATGGCCCGCAGCAATTGCGAGTACAGCAATCAGTCTCTGTATAATTTTTATTTGTTTATAACATTACTGTTTAGGAATTTATTTTATTAAAATAGAGTCGCTATACCTTCAGCAGCGAAATAGACTTTTTGACCCATACTGTTCTTTATTGAGTATTTATTTGATGTTTCAAATCCAGTAAAAGCTATATTTAAAAAATACGGTTAAGTGCTGACAAACGATATGCAATAAGCATGAAATGATGGTTTCATTTAGGATTCATTTATTTAACAAACAAACCTTCAAGTAATTCAACTTTTTGATGAACTAAGAGTTGATCGATTGAAGTCAAATATTCGAGTCCAGGCGGACAGTTTGGGAAACCACCGACCGGTACATTCATCCATTGCTCTTAAATTATAATTATTTAGTAAATAATTTTTTAATATTAATTCGGTATTATTTTTCGGCTTAACATAAGATTTCTATTATATTAATAAATAGTTAGACTGGTTGTCATCTATTAATTACTGTAATAACAAGCATTACCCCCTTGTTGTGGTTGATTTCCCACCGGATTCACATATGTTTGAGTCATAGGCTGCTGATAACCAACATTAGTCATGGCATAACTGCCAACCGGTGGATACACAGGTTGACCACCGACGGGAGGATACCTTAAATTGTATAAAATATGAAAAACTCTTTTGAATATCAAATATTCGTTTAATTGAATAATGAGACCATACATGGGGGCATTCGGTGGAGCAAAGCCTATATAAGGCGCTCCAGATTGAGGTTGATTACTGACGGGTGGGTATGGATATGGAGATGACATCTTCCCTTTAGTTCAACCTATTTACGTGACAAATCAATTAAAGTTATCATTAACAACAGGACAAACTCACATCAATTTCAAATATATATATATTTAAGGACAATATCTTTATACAATTTGATTGTTTTATTTAAATTATATAAATGTTGGACATTATATGTTTGGACCTATAGATCAAACAAATCTGATCTCATGCTAACACAAAAATTATAAAAATTGTCAAATTGAGTCTCGAAATTGTTTTTGATTGTCTAACAATTAATTTATACTAATATTTGTGTCAATACTTAAAAAATGGACTAAATAGAAACTCAAATATTTTATATTTTTAAAAACTATTGATGAGAATGGGCTCACTTTGTGAGGGATAAGCTCGAGCTGTGATTTGTACTGAACTATAATAAAAGAATATTTAAGAAAAGTTTAGCATTTTGTAAACGCTTTAGTAATTGAGTGATTGGGTCTTTCTATAGAATAACTGAAACGAGGCATATCTCTCGGCTGACCCTCTGGTGGGCGACCTGTGCTCCCTTTGACCCCACTGCTGACTACGGCTCTGGTTTGGTTTGTCTCTCAATATGCGCCGCTATTAAATTTATTATTTTATCATTTTCTATGGTTTTTTAACTGCTTTGATAGAGTTTTAAACTATAGACCTCTCAAAATAGTCCGATAGATTTGCATTACTATAAACATAGAGTTTTTCAAATAGACTTCTAGAGAGAAGTCTAAATACATTAAGAAATGTAACATTTTTTAACCAAAATGTAACCCAAATGTAGCCCAAATACCGGTAATAATAAATACATTGGGTGACTCATTGTTAGGTTAGGTTATGATTACCTCACACTCAGTGGCGAAACTAGCATAGGGGCCGAGGGGGCACAGGCCCCCCCCAATTCAAATTAAAAGTGAATTAATTTCTTAAAAAGCTTTATTGTATTGTATTTTTTTGTGCTTAAATTACATGAAATTATTCAAATAAAAGCTTTTATGTTCTGCTAACTGTAAAACACACTACAATTCACTAAAGAAATACAATGTCTTAAGAAATTTAGTGTTTTCCTATGTTTGTGCCCACCCACTCAAAATTTTCTGGTTTCGCCACTGCTCACACTTAACGCACTTATAGAGCTATTATAACAATTGAATAATTTCTAAACTATTTCTTTGAGAAATGTAACAAAACTTAGAAAATAAAATAATATTTGACATATCGGCGCATATCTCAGGCGGACCTCAAAAGTTGTCATCAAATGTCTAATTAAAAAACTAACTAAAACGCTATTTTTATAATTGTATTGTTTATTCATTTAAGCATTCAATTCATTCAAATGAATCAGTGCTTTAATAATAATCTAAACTAAATTAAAGTTTACATAAAATAAGTTATAATAATATTATATCTTATATTAATATTAATACGAATCACATAATCATGAAATGGATAATAATTTTAATATGAATACAAATAATGTTTGACTCACTTTAATTAATACGAATCACAATAAATGATATTTGAAATCTATCTGTCTGTTAAACAATTGAAATAATATAGATTTGAATCTATGTATTCATTTGATTTGAAAATAACTTACGATTAAAACTACTCACCAATGAATCGTTAATTGACGTACACATAGAATAAGAAATACTTTAGAATAGAGTTTTATTATTATTATAAACAGTGTATTGAGTGTTAAACCTATTTTACAACATATTTTGCAATAAAATGTTTGTTATCATAATTAAAGCCAAACGTCAACAAAACCAACAAAACTAGAGATTCAAACAGTACTTCAGATATTGTTTTGATTAATCACTAATATTATGAGACATGCGATAAATGAGTTTTTAAATATTAATCACAATTAAAACTCAAAATAATTGAATACTATATTGAGTTTAATTGAAATAAAAGTTAATTAAAATGATTTAATATTTATAAAATGATTTGATCGCAAACACCTCTAGACTTGAGTTTAAAAATTACGCCTTTTTTATATCCATATTATTCTAATAATTATTATTATTTATTAATTTATAGTTTAAATCAATTGTAGTTTCAGTTTATTTGTTGAATGTTTTGATTTGAAAAGAATGGAAGAAAATAGCGATAAATTGGAAAAAGCGATAAAAAGTTTGGATTTATTTAAATCGATATTAAACGCGAGTAATAAACAAACGCGAGAAATGAGTTCAATATTATCGCATTTCGACGAAAGACTGTCCAAACTGGAGGACACCATTCAACCTGTTTATAAGGAGACCGGAAACTTACAGACACAACAGGAGAACATCGCACACACTTTGGACCGATTGGATTACGTGATCCGATTCTACACTGTGGCCAATGAGGTGGAGGGGGCCGTCACTTCGGGCCCAAACACTTCATTTAAGGAATATCTCGAAAGTTTGGATCGACTTAAAGAGGCGATCGATTACTTCGAACACAACAATCCCGAAAGCCCTGAATTAATGAATGTGGTGTGCATTCAATCATTCAATGATTGCTCTCTTTCTCTCTTTTAATAGTAAAACACTTTTAATCGCTTTTAATAAATGTCTGATTTGTCCCAAACAGAGCGCACTCTATGAAAAGGGAGGAAATTGTATTGAGAAAGAGTTCCGTCAATTGCTTTCAAGACATAGCGTTCCCATTCCTCCCATTCTTATATATGATTTAGTCCACGAAGAGGACGGTCCCGATGTGGAGAAAACTGTTTTCGAACAATTGCCTGGTATTTAATGATTTAATGAATGCAAAAATTAATTTTAATTAATATTAATATGTAATATACTGTAAGTTAATACATATAAATATAATTGAATAGAGAAGGCAAGAGATGAGCTCAGATTACTGGCTGAATGGCTTTGTGCTAATCGTAACGATGACTTCATTACAGTTTACGCTAATCTCCGTTCAGAAGTGCTCTTGAAATCATTGCAAGGACTCAGAGATCATCAGAAATCAGGAAGTGGTGGAACACAAGCAGTGACACAAACTGCTAATCATAGTTCTCCCGCATTAGGAGGTCGTAAAAACATTTCAACACTTCTGAGAGAAACACCTCCAATACGACGCACTCCTAAGAGTATACAACAGGCTGTGATGAAACGACTTCACGATGTAATACCAGGCGATGTATTGGGCGGTAAATCACATCAGCCAACCATTGAAGTTAAAGATGATCTTTCAATTAGTGAACGAGAAATAGTTAGTTATTTAACATGTGTGACAGCTTTGTATAAATTAATGCAAAGCGAACTCAAATTAATGAATGGAATTATTCCTAATGAACACCAAAGACCTATTTTCAGTCGATTAGTGTACCCCTCATTAGAAAGTGTTGTGGGAGAGGGAGAATCATTAGCCAATAGAGTGAAGAAGTGTGTCGTTCGTCAGGACTTTAGTTCAGCGCTTTGTCTGTTTCCTATACTCAGACATCAGGCGTCGATGCGACACAACTTTGATTTGCTGTTCGACGGCTGCACTATTGAAGTGCAATCAAAATTTCAGGGTTTAGTCGTTGCCTTACAGACAACTATCTCGAGATCACTCGAAGAATTTATTGAGTATATTAAAAGTGATGTTCACACAAAAGTTCCCAAAGACGGTACTGTTCACGAACTCACCAGTAATGTCATGATATTTGTGGTCCAATTACTCGGATATTTAGATATTTTGTCGCGTGTGATAACTGTAACTGATTTACAATCTCTCGAGAATTCCTCTGATAAGAATAGACTCGCTTTTGCACAATATATTACACGAGTTCTCTCAGCACTGGGTCTAACACTTCAGAATAAAAGTGAATTTTATAGTGATCCACATCTTAAAGCTATTTTTAAATTAAATAACACTCATTACATCTTAAAGGTTCGCTCATTTATTAATTTATTCACAAAATACTTTCATAAACGGCAAAAATTAATATTTGTTTTGTTTTTAGACATTAAGAAAATCAAATTTGCTACATATTGTGCATCTGTATAACTCTGAAATAGAGTCTGTATATGAAGAACAAATGCTTGACTGCAAAAGGATTTATTCGCAGAGTTGGAGTCGAGTACTTCATTATGTTCTTGAAATAGATAAACCGCTTTCACAACAGCGAACATTGCCTGAAATGAATAGTATGGCGAATATGAAGTTGAAAGACAAAGACAGGCAAAACATAAAAGACAAGTTTTCTGTAATTTTATATTATTTCAAATAATTTCATTTAATGTTAAGTTTTTATTTGCACCTATTATATCAGTTGGTCAGAGACTGCTTCAGATGGAGATTAGTTATTGAACATATTTTTCAATTTATACCTTTAAAAAGTATTTCATCGACTCATTGATTTACAGTTTATTATAAAATATATTTTGAGAACTTTTCAAAATTTTTCTTTATATCAATAAACTAAAGAAAATTTTTGATAAAATTTCAATTATCTTTATTAAGAATTAGTTTATTAGATATAAGCGCTGTCATTAAGTCCTATTGAAAAGAATTATAATTTTTTTTAAATGATTAATTTTTTTGCTTACTTTCTGATTTTTCAAAAACTTATAAAACAATTTATTTATGTGTTGTTCACAACATGAATAGGGGTTTAACAAAGAAATTGAAGAAATAAATAGAATTCAAACTGCATTTGCGATTCCAGATTTGGAGCTGAGAGAGAATCTAAAGCAAGAAAATAAGGATTATATTGTACCCAAATATCGACTCTTTTTTGATAAGTAAGTCTCAATTATTGCAATTTTTGTCATTATTATTAGAAAAGTAAATGATCTTATTTTGTGATTTCAGATACGTTAATATGAACTTTACAAAGAATACCGAAAAATATGTTAAATATCCTCCCGAACAGGTTACAGCGATAATCAACTCTTTCTTTGATTCTGCGGCTTAGCTCTTATGTTATATTAATTTTAAAAATCATTAATTCTATTGTAAAGCATGTTATTGGGACAAAAACCGGTTCAAACTTTTTTAAACTCAAAGCTCTTAATTTTATGGCTAGACTTACAGCGAGAACTTCCGAATCATTTAGTTTTATGAGTGAAGTTCTTGTGTTTCTCAATCAAATTAGTTTACATTTACTTCTTAAAGGAATTATAATTTTTCTTTTCAATTATAGAGTTATAATTTTTAATGCCTTATAAAATATTTGTTAACATTTGAAAGCAATTTATTAAATTAGTAATTTAAATACGATAAAAATGAATAATTATTCGGTCATATTATTAATTGATTAATTTGTTTTGAGAAAGTAATGGACTTCTGTTATTCAAAGTTAAGGAACACACGATAGAGTCGGTTTATTTGGGGTAATATTGTAAGCAATTAAACTGTCAAACAGATCAATCATTCAATTATTTTACTATTAATCTAAAAATTATCAATTAATTTAATCATTTTTTCATATTGTAATGTAAATAAAAAATGAATATTAATTTAAGTATTTATATATTGAATTATAAAAATTCTTTTCAAAATAATTTACTACTTATTACACGCACAAAGATTTTATTCGTTTTAATTCCGGTTTTTTATACAGTATACTAGAAATCCGGTCTTCGAGAGACTTAATTTATGTGTAAAACGAGGTTAACGACAGATTCAAAGAATTTAAAGTATTCGAAAGTTTTGAATTATTAATCTATTGGGACATTGAATTTCAAATGACTACAGGTATTGAATTTACAATTTTTAAATTAAAGCTTTTTCTCGAATAAAATATCAAATCAAAAGAAAGTATTTTTCATTCACTTTTGTTATTGACTAATACTGAGTGTCCGACAGCGCTAATTGCGAAATAGTTGTGAAGGAATGAGATTCAGGGCACAAATCGAAAGAGAGCTTAAACTGTCAACTATTTCCTGACAACTATTCATTTTCAGTTCACACTGTGTCTAATCTGTGTTTGTATTGTCCTATTGGTCCTCTATCTCAGCATTGGCTTACAGTTTGTGGTCATTATCGATACCACAGAATGTCTAAACTTTTTTGTTATCATTTCCTCTCATTAGACTTTTAATAATTCTTTATTTTATATATTCTTATAAATGCATTACTTATTTAAAATGCGATTTTATTTGTGAATAAAGATCCAGAAATTTTCTTAAGATTTATACTGAAATTATTAATGACTTCTTATGAAACATTTCTAGTGAATATTTAATGAAAGCTTTATTTGAGACCTTAATGAAAACTATGAACTACAAGTATTTTATGATTCGTAATCATTAAATAAAATGATCGATTTTTGAGTTAATGATTCATAAGCTTCTTGTAAGCGAAGTTTATAATTGGTTGAGAATAAAACTTGAATGAAAATATCATAAATCTGTTAATTATCTTTTCAAATAAATGACTTGTATTCATAGATATATAGATATGGCTTCGGTTAAACTTTAATTGAATCTAAGAATGAAAAAATTGTAAATATTTGAATATATAAAAGTAATTAATTATTATATAAAGAAAGAATGAATTGTATGAATTATGGCTTTTAGTTTAAATAAAATGACTATAATTGTTAAATAAATATGAATGCACAATATGAGCTACAAATTATTTACTAAACGGTAATCATAAAAAATATAGTTATCACTTGAGAATGTTTGCCGACGCAAACTACAGATCATTTATTTTAAATGGATTAAAATTTTGGTCGCTTTCTCTAAATAACTATACCATAACAATATATAATCTTAATATACTGTATGGTACAGTATATGATATAACTATAAATAAGTTTATATATTATTGTTGATTTGAAGTATTAGTATAATGGGTATAATGTATACATTTTTGCCTACTTTTCAGACAATAAAAAACTTAATCATTCTAGAAATCAATCTTTAATACTATGGTAACCAAAAAAGTCACAAAAGCATTGAATAATACTTTCTTATGTGCAACAAAAGCTTGAAGTTTTATTTTTGAGACCGTTTGAGACGAACTCACTTAATATGATAATAAACAACACATAAATGAACACAAAAGTGATTTAAATCGATTAAAATGAAAAGAGTTAACAATTTTAAAAATGAAGAGCCGATTCGCACACCTATTGTAAGACTACAGACCAACTCTTCGTCAGCGTTTGTCAGAACTCTTGATAAATCAAATCTTACACAAAAAACACCACAATTGTCACAATTGTCTCAATCATTGAGTATAACAAATGATGAAGAAGAAGATGTTGAGATCAAAGGTAATAAATTATCACAAATAGACTCTAAATATCTTTCAATACCTCGCGTTCGTTTGCAAACACCTCCCGTTCAATGTGTAAGATCTCGTTCACAATCTGTGCCTTCGTTTGAAAATAATATAGTAATGGAGTTCTGTTCCGTGAAGACAATTAATAATAAAGTGAATGAAGACCTAATCAGGTAAATCCTGAACTCACCCAATAAAATGGTTTGAGTTACTGCACAGTGATATGCATTTTTAACATTCATTTTTATGAGAAAAAGTTCAATAAAACTTTCAAAAGATCATGTGTTTGGACTTTGATTATAGGTTTTCTTCGCGGCATTTATCTTATGGCTCACCTTCAAAGCAAAGTTATTCTCCAACACTGCTCTACAACAAGTTCTATGAGCCAAAGAAGTTGATTGTCGTAAATAGTAGTGAAAAAGGTCATCACTCTGAAAGGGAAATTACCAACACTAGTATCAGTGGTTCACCTCGTTCACTTAATAGCAATAATAGGCTTTCTCTCGAAAAGTCTAAGTGGTAGGCATTATATTCTAAATCAGAAAATAATAGATTAACGAAACCATTAAAATCCTACTTTCCTTCAATACTTTCAATACCTTCAATTCATTTGTTTATGAGTACACGATATTAAAGGGAAAATAATTTTTTGTAATAGGCTTTGGTCCACAATAGAAGAGCAGCCAAAATTAGACACAAATCAAGTTCAAAATACACAAATAAAATCTTATTGTCAAAGACCTCCGACGCCATTTGAAACTAAAGGATTCCATAAATCAAGTCTTTTTAACCTTAAAGAGATAAGTGATGACATCGGTATAAATTTCTCATAGCATTAAAAATTTTAATTCAAATTTTGTTAAAAGAAACTTAATTTCAATATTTCAGAAGAGATTCAAATGAATACAGAGAGAAATAGAAATATTGAAACAGAAAAAGCTGTTCATAATGACAATTCATATTTGAAGTTTTCAAAAAGTTTTCCTTTCATAAGAAAAAATATGACTAAAAAAGATGAAAAGTCTAACATTATTAATAATAGTGCAGAAACTGTTGATTTTGTGTCCAAAATTGATTGAAATGATATTTTTTCTAAATGATTGTATGATTGAGATTCAAATTGATTTGAACTGATAGTTATTATAGAGGTATGTTTTCATTTTTTAATTATATTAAAATATCATTAATTATATTATACAATAATCTTTACACCAAATACTAGAAATTAATGACAGAAAATTTGTTTCCACTTCAATCCAATTGAAAATGGGAGTCAAATCATTAAATTGAAGCGAAGCAGAGATGAACAAAAATTAAGTTTTTTCTCAGAAAAGTTAAATTTTATTTTTTAAATTCTTAAATAATAATTTATTTGTTTCTTTCCAAATGGGGTTTTTATCTGAAGTACTTTCCCAGTACTTTTAAAAATGAGATGCACTGTACAGTACGTAGTATTTATATAATTTAATACTGTTATTAATAATAAGCTAATATTACATTATGGTCTAAATTATGTATTAAATTATAAATTCGATAGCAATGAAATTATTGTAAGTTCAAATTGTTAATTACTGTTAATAAAAGATTGTAATATTGATAAACTTATACAGTTTTGAGTCAAATTAAAGCATAAATGTAATGCTGTTAAAAAAATCAGTGGAAGTGAAATAGCTTTGTAAATGTTATTGGAAGTGGAATAGAAAAATCCAAATTTTGAGCGGAAGTGAAAATGAGACTATAAATATTTTCAATCACTCCGTTACGGTTTAAACTCATTATAGTTTAAATTAATAATTATTAAGAATAGTTAAAGACTGAAAAATATTTTATCATTTTTAAAAAAATTTAATAATTTGTAATTCTCGCGTCTCTACTGCATTACAATATATAAACTATATTTATGTATGTCATTAATTCAAGAGTGAAATTTCATTTTTTATTTTGATGGGTTTTACATTTAACGAATTCTCGAAATCCGAGTCAGACATCGCTTATAGCCTTAAAGCGTAACAGCCTTAAGAGATTTGTAAATTCTACGGAAATGTCGAACTTTAAGCCTTAGTTACGGTTCTTTGTAGTCAATGTCGTATGTGATTGAGTTTAATTAATAAACAACTAAGTTCTCTTTATACCATAAAAAATACCTTTACTTAAAAGTTAGAAAGTGTTTAATATTATTGGATGCTTTCATAAAATACAAAATCAATGTTAAATGTTGACTGTTTTAGTTAATTAATGTTATTTTTCTCAACTTAATTAATAAAAATTGATCTAAACAATGATTAATACCAAAGAAAATCAATTATTCGAGGC
This sequence comes from Nanhermannia elegantula, assembly GCA_034699485.1. Lineage (NCBI taxonomy): Eukaryota > Metazoa > Arthropoda > Arachnida > Sarcoptiformes > Nanhermanniidae > Nanhermannia > Nanhermannia elegantula. The sequence continues at coordinate 1,282 of JAQGCH010001508.1, read as the reverse complement.
ATTTTACTTTCGAAAAAAGGATGATACAAATTGTATTTTATTAGAAATTGACTTATCAAACACTCTATATAAAAACAGATTTTCAGGACATCTTTGACATGATTTATCCCAAATATAAAATAACACCTCATTAGTTATACAGTACTGTATCTATTGGTGTTTAATGAAATTTATTTTAATTGCAATGAAACGATGTGAACAATTTCTGTATATCCAACTCACTTACACAGTGTGTTTTGCTTTTACACTAACATTTTTCTTGTATCTTAATTTGTTTGCGAAAATCATATAAAAATCATGTTTAGAGTTAGAAAATTTCAATAAAATATTTAGAAAGAGTTGATAACTTATAAAGTGAAAAATAATTATCAGATAAGACTTAGATAAAAATATTTATACTAAAATTATGCTAAAATTGTACTAGTCTAAGCCTGTAATATAATTTAGACAATTGAATGTTTCTTAAAGTGTTAATTAAAGTTTTAATACTTTTTAGATAACACTTTCTATTAATTAAATGAATTAAATAAGAAAACCAATTATTGAAACTATTTATTTAAAAGCTTTCTAATTAGTTATTTAAGATTCTAAAAGTATCTTAGAATAAACCAAAATTTGAAAGAATTTATTGGATAAGGAATTCAATATCTAGTTTTTCAAGCATGTAATTAGTAATTATATTAATATTTTGTTAATTTTTTATGTGATTACAAATCTAAGCATAAATTTATTTGAGAAAAATAATAATTTTTTGTGATAACGAAATAAAGTAAAAAATGAATTAAGCATTTAGTTATTAAGTGAAAAGTTAGCGGTTAACATGCAATTATAAATTCTATTCCTCAAGGAATTCATTCGGGTCTAAACAATGTACTAAATTATTTTTAAGGAAATAGTAAATATGTTTTCTTTGAATTTTTAATGTAAAGGCTTTTAGTTTTAAAATAAAGGGAAAACTACAGAATCGTAAAGTTTATTTTGGAAAATATTATAAACATTTAACACCTAAAAAATAAAAATACAGTATAAGTTGTTTGTATTCTCAATGTTTTGCAAACTATTCAGGTTTTTTATTACTTCACAATCGTTAGAAAATTATTAATAATAAAATACCGATTGAAAGTTTCTCATATAAGTGCTTAATATTTGCATAATAGGGAATCCCAAAAGTGATAAATACTGTGTAATTCAAGATTAATTTATGGTAATAAAAGTTGTAAATTTGCTTTATAATTCATTATACCATGAATGTAAAGGAAAGTATGCGGTTTCTATTTTATAA
>JAQGCH010001507.1:0-15416 GCA_034699485.1 Nanhermannia elegantula | reverse complement strand
CTGTCCACTCAATAATAAGCCTTACTGTAAAGTATATATCTTTAAAAAGTGTAAGAAATAATTGACTTATACAGTACATTCATATAATGTTTTAATTGCTTTAAAACAAAAAATGAATCGACAAAAAAAGCATTTCAATCAAACACAGATCAAAAGTTAATTGAAAAATATTAAAAAGTTTTTCAAATTTGAAGTCAATATTATTTTATGAAAATAAACTTTTTTATGTATCACTCAAATAAAACAAAAAAATATTTACTATATTTGAATAGTGCATAGAATTATGAACAAAAAGACATTCTTTGTATAAATGTGACGATATACAGGAATATGAAAGTTTTATTTTCTTCCTCTTTATACAGCAATTTTCATGTCTTCATTGATCAGTAAAAACTAGTACAACGATATCATTTAATGCAAAAATAAGACTTTCGCAGATATTTTATGGGCAACAAGTAATACACTGTAATACAGAAATCAAATAAAGCTTACGATTGCATTATAGAGAGGATAAGGTTTATATTATATAATACGTAGACAGAACATATCAGATAACTTAAGGCGTACTTTAAATGAGAAAAGTTGAGCAATATCTCAATTTAGAACTTTATATTCTATGTTCAAGTCAAGTATTGCGTGATATTAGACCCGAATTAACAACTTTAATGTTAACATTACTTAAGAATTTAGTTTAATTGGAATTCAAATAAAATAAGACTTCATTAAATGATATCTGAAAGAAGACTTGATTCACATTGTGATAAATGATATGTTATAATCAGAGAAAGTAAAATATGTTAAAAATATGTTAAATTAGGAAATAGCGAAACAAAGCCTTATAGTAATTCCTAAAGTTTTTATCAAAAATACTCTAATGAGTGAACAATCTATGATTCATTGCTTTTAATACATAAATATATTCAGTTTGAATACCTGTCATTAAAATGTTATACACGTAGTGCTGTGCTTATTGCTTATTGTATTACTTTTTGTAAATTCATAATATCAAAGCTGAGAAAAAGAGCAGATATTTTTGATAAAGATTTTAAGAACTACTATAAGGGTTTGTTTCTCTATTTCCTAATTTAACATATGTTTAACATATTTTGCCTTTTTCTGGTTATAATAGACTATAGTTCAGTATGACTTTCGATGGAGTAAAGATTGCTTTCCAGTATAGAACATATGTATTGCACTAATACCTAACCTAAACTTAACTTTATGAAGGATTAGGTATTAGTGCAATACATATCTGCTATACAGGAAAGAGGACTTACCCATCGAAAGTCATACTGGACTATATCAGTTATAATATTATTAGTATTATAAAACATAACCGCAGTTATTGTATATGAGAATAAGCAAAGAATTTTTTCAAAAATTAATGCAAATTAAATGAGTGATGAAGTGTATGTAAATTACACAAAACGCTACAGTGCATGGCATTTGTAAAAGTGCTGAAACTAAGTGTGAATAAAAAATTAAAAAGTTTTAATCAAATGTTTGAGTTTACTCAAAGCTCTGCTATGTTCGCAATGTTTGAGTTATGCGAACTATTTTGGGTCCCGTTCAGTTGCCAGACAATCACTTGCCAGACAATCATTTGTCAGACAACAGATTCTTTTATTTTTCTCGTTTGTTAAGTCGAGTTTGATTGAAATTAGACTCCATTTATATGTATATCAGACCGAAAGTGAAAGAATATGAAAGAGATTTATGTCTAAAACTAATATATTTTTAGATATTTAACTTTAAATGAATTATTACATAATAATTTTTCAAATTATATAAAAATCTAAAAAATTATTAGTTTTAAACTAAAATCTCTTTTATTTTTGAAATGTTCGGTCTGATTTACATATAAATGGAGTTTAATTTCAATCAAATTCGACTTAAGAAACGAGAAAAATAAAAGAATCTGTTGTCTGGCAAATGATTGTCTGGCAAGTGATTGTCTGGCAACTGAACGGGACCGATACAGTACAGTATCAGTTATATATATTTGATTAAAATTACTGCGTTCTTAAAATAAATTTTGAAACAAAGATTTTCATTTAAAAATGTTAGTAAAATGAGTATATAAGGCGCTAATTGAATATTATAGTCCCAAACTGTTAAGGTAGGAATTTATATGCATTATAAATGTGCCTCAAAAGGCTTATTGGATTTGATCTTATATTCTCCTAGAGTTTGAATTAAAAAACTTGACGGAAAAGCCTAGAAGTTATATGAATGATGGTTAAAAATGATACTCATTTCTTTTTATTTATTATTTTTATTAACTTAAAGTATTTGAGTCAATTCAATAAGATATTCAAAATACTTGTTATGATTGAATACCAAGAGTGATCTTCAAACAAATAAACCAATCCTTTGAGGATTCGAGAGTCAAGGCTAGAAAAATCGATTTCTAAAATAAACCGATTCAATAAATATAACTCGATTTGAACTAATGAATGCACTTAAGAAAAAACTAAAATCAACAAAAATTTATTTATAAATAAGAGTTTGCCCTTAAGGCACCTGAAGATTCATTAAGGTTCGTCGTTATATAAAGTTGAATGCTTTATTAAATTTAAGATTTAAAAAAACTTTCAAAATCTAGCACTAAAAGTCTTACCATCAAAAATATATTGAGCTATTATTTACTTATTAGATGTCTATAGAATTTGAACAAAATTGTTATTTATTAATAAATAAACTGAAACAAAAAAAAATAATTTATGAATGATAACGAAATATTTGAGAAGCAGAATCTCTTATGAACCTATGTTACAAATCGTTTGCATTTGATCACAAAAGTAGTTTTAAAATGCATTTTTATTTACAAACTTTTTTCGAAACTATATAAACTGCAATAAAGATGTAAATTAAGAGTAATATAGTTTAAATTTAAAAAAGAAAAATTCAATTATGAACTTTTACGACGCAGTCTCAACGCTTCACACAGGAAATTAGTTCTATAGCGTTGACTTTCCAAGAGTTAACTTATTTTGTGATCAAGTTTTGTAGCTCTAGAAACTCAGGAGTTGGAGAGACTTAGTCTTACAATGAATTGATGAGAATATTCTTATATTCAACTATAAAATAGAATATTTTTAATGATTAGATTGAATTTAGTATTACCTAAACTTTAATGTTTATTTAAAAGTTTGAAGAAATAAATAAAATTTGAAAATTATAAAAATTAGATTTCTCGAAATGAATTCAAGTGTGAATTCTATCTATGATGAACTTCGACCCGATCAGTTCACTTATGAAATGCTATTTGAAGAATGGCTTAAAAGTCATTATTCAAATTTAAGTGATATCTCAATAGCCAACGATACGCTTCGGCACACATTCAATGAACTGATAAAAATTATTAATCCAGAAACTGATCCTAAGTTTCACAGCAAAAAAGTGTTTAAAAATGTGGCTGTAATTGCTTGCTATTCGCTAATCATCTTTGTCTCACTGTTTGGAAATTTATTGGTCTGTTATATTATTTTATCAAAACATCGATTAAGAACTAGGACTACAAACATATTAATCGCAAACCTAACAATATCCGACCTTTTATTGACAACTCTCAATGTGCCCATCACTACAGGTATTTCATTTCATTTTATGGCTTCAAATAAATCAGTTTTAACATTAAATTAAGTTGAGTCAAGACAATCACTATCATCTGAGTTCGATATAAAACTTATATTATATTTGAATATGGTTTGCAAGAATGCAAACGTGACTATAGGCTTTAAGAATTTTTCTTATGTAATGCTATTTTCATAGTATATATAAATTAAAGTGTTGAAGATTGTTGATATACTGTACCACTACATTCTTAAGACGAATATTTATAGGTATATTTATATGTATATTTATATATTTACAAACTTTTATCCTAATGGTTTGGGATAATAGCTAAGAGTTTTTTATTTTGGATAATTTTATGACATGAAAAGCTTTCTATAGTTGGTTATAAAGTATCTGATTATTGATTCACTGTTTGAATTGACATAAAAGTAGGTTTTATGTACGGCATGGAGATTAAAGTCAAGTTTGCTCTGGTTTTGTTCAGGTTTTTATTATTTCTGTGTTTCATAATTCTTGCAGTCTGTATATATACTCTGTATATCACGCAAAAGGTTGAGAATATTTAATTAATATCTCAAAATTGAATGTCAATTATTTGATTTGAGAAATTTGAAAAAATTCAAACAAATTTTAGAAATATTAATTCCTGATTAATAAAAACAATGTGTTTAAACCCTTCATAATTTTGTTTGGAAAAAGTAAATATTTTGATGCGTTTTTAGTAAAATTTAATATTTATTTATTCATTATTATATACAGAGTGGAAAAGTATTAGTCATAACTTTTATAATACGAATGATTAAAAATTGAAACTTTCCAATACTTCTCAGGGATAATGCAAGTTTTTGTTGATCTAGTTCAATTTTTATTTGATTAAAATTTGGAGGTGCTGCACTTTATTTCTTCTGAGTGTTAATTTTACTTCTGAAAGACATCATTCTTTTATATTAACCTTAGAATTGTTAATACATTGACGACACTGAAACCTAACTTAAATTGAACATTCTTCAAATGTGTAAGCGTTAGTTTGTAGTGCAACACATCTTTCCACTAAAACTAAAATTTAATTTTCAATTCTTTCCGTAATTTTAACACTAATTTAACAACACTCAAAAGAAATATTTTAGTCATTAAGTTCAGTCTTCAGAACATTTAGTCATTAGTCTTAGTCTTAGGACTAGATTAAAGCAACTAAATTATTCTCTACTAAAAGACTAAAAAATCTAACACTAATTATACGGATTAAAGGCAATAAAGCTTTATTTGAATCATATATAAGTCAAAATTAGTGTTTGAAGTTAACTAAAGCACACGAATCTTCACATATAATCAATAATATCCTCAGGTGAAAGAGTTTTGTCCAAATTTGATCTGATATATAAAAGTTATCTTGAATTCGAGAAAAGTTACCAATTAGTACAGAAATAGATGATGTCAATCAAAAAAGAATACAAATATTCTGCAAATCAGCTCATCGTAAATAAAAAAATTTTCTAAAGTTTATGAGGATTGTCATTGATGTACATATTATTTAATTAGATGCAGCTTTAATTCAAATTTTTATTTAACTTGAGCTGTTGTAAATATAGTAGAACTATAGTAGAATTTGAGTAGAATATGCTTTAATATCATTTATGAATCATTTGAGTGCTACAAAGTATGAACAATGCTGTGAAATTTGTATGTAATCTGACAGTTAGAGACTATTTTTGTATACCTGATGCATACAAACAACTAACTTAAAAATGGCTTATTTGGCAAATTTTATAAATCAATATTAGAAACGCCAGTAAATAAAAGAATAATTAATTAAGTATTTGATGTTTAGCCCAATAAGTTTATATCTAAATATATCAATAAATAGAGGCTTATTTAAATCAATTAATTTTATAAAAACTTTTCATATGTGCCATTATTGAGAAAAACTAGTGTATGTTTTATTTCTTTGTCTTATTCAATATTCTCTTTCTTTCTGTATAATATCATAATAAAAATGTGAAAGAATTATATTAATAATTCATTAATCATAAGTGCTCTGCAGTTAAACAAAGCTCAAGAGGTCTTATAAACTAATTCTTTAAGTTAGTGTATAACTAACGAGAAAGTGAATGCAACTTTTTTCCGGGATTTAATTTCAACTTCGTTTCAATGAAGCTTCGCTTATATTTAAGTTTGTTATAACGAGGCTGTATTGTATTGAGAAATATTGCTTTGCTTTATCTTACTTGACAAACTGTTATCGAAGAACGTTATTTGCAATAACAGTCCTACACAGCGAAACTTAATACCAGTTCATTCTTCCTAAGCTACTAAAAAAGATATCCTTTCTAAAGCTTAGAGTTATTAAAGATAAATAAATCATTTCTCATATCATTTGATGAGATTTGATTGAACATGATTTATGATTATTTTATAAAAAAATTGAGAATATATTGTATTAATTGAAATATTGTAGGAATGAATTAATGTGACTCGTGTTTTATGTCACAAATAGCAGAGGAGAGCGGTTTTGTAAAAAGAATTTTTATTTATCATGAAAATAGGATAAAACAGGAAAAAGCATGTCTTTAATTTGCTTTACTTGTAACAATGTGCAGGAATTTTGAGACACCCTATACTATTTAATTGAATGTGAAACACTTTTGCCCACTTTTCTACAATGAAAGACAGATTTTGAAGATTTAAAACTTTAACTTTTGACAATTTTAATTCAATAGTTCTCGTTGTCTCAGCTTTTGATTTAAGTATATTTTAAATTGTGTTATTTCATTACACATTTTTAGTCTTTAGATCATAAGTTTTAAATTTTAATTTTAAACCCATATAATAAATGCATTCTTATAACATTTACAGTGCATTTAAAATTTAAGGAAATCTGAATTACATTATTATAAAAAAATTTATTGCGTCATTGCGGGCACAAAATGAGACACACTTACCAGTACACTTACCCTCTAAAGAATAGTAATCATACAACAAATAAAATATGAGCTCACACTAATTTTTGTTTTTATCTTATTTTTCATGAATGCTAATCAAATTAATTTAATCCCCTGAGCTATTTCCCTTTTTAATGATTTTGGTTTGTTATCTATTCCAATGCTTAATTATAATATTAAAAATTTATTTCAAAAATCAAGTTTAGAATAAATAACAAATTGCAAACATAAATCTTGTATTATTAGTTTTGAGCCTGTTTTGAGGTTTATCATCCACCAATTTAAAAGTTTTAATTGTGAGTGAATATTTTTATTTTAAAATCTCGATAAGCTCATTAATATATTAGTATATTACATATAAAATTATAAATAGTCTAATAAATCTAATTAAATGAACGTTTTTTCACTAAATGTCACAATTATGTGATAACATGTCTAGAAAACTCATATTAAAAAGTTTCACTCCATTGCACTTCAAGTTTTTACGAATTGGATTAAGTTTTCAGTTTTTAGTTAAAGTTATCAATAAGAGATTTTACAACTAAACACTAATGTAATGAATTGGCGCATCATTAATTGATCTTTCTCTATAGTGGACTTAAACAAATACAGAGTTTTTATTGCGCAAAATTGTGACAAATACGCAATGCAAATTGTGAAAGGTTCAAGTGTATTGATTTATTTGTAAAGCATTAAACTTTATTTTACAAATTATGCTTTTAGAGACTATAAATATAAATTTAACTATTTTTTAATTAAGTAGCACTTAATAAGCAACTTGAAATACCTTAAATCGTAGGCGATATTTACTTTTCAACAGCTCCTTAGGAATGGTCTAATCATTAAGTGTTATATAATTGAGAAAAGTTCATTTTAATTTTAGTCTCTAAAAAGTTTATTTAAATATAATGCATAAAACCTAAACCCAAAAACTTCATGCTTGATAAATAAACTAATTTGATACTTAACTCTTTAATTAAATAAAAATAAATAAATAAAATAGTTATTAATTCTTTTAAGGGAGTCAGGATGGCGCAAGCTCAAAGGCATCGGACTCCTGATCGAAGGATCGTGGGTTCGGTACACTGGAGCTGCTTTCTTTGATTGCTATATGCCGGACACATATTCATTGTTTTATAACAATCCCATGACCCGATGCGTTCGCCCACAGCCGGTACGGGATTATTCCTGTAAAAATCTCACTGGTTTTCAACATGGGCTTCAGTGAGATCTCCTCTCATTAGGGAGTTGGCTCATGAAAACATTTTTTTAATTCTTTACAGTCACAGGCATTCAAATGGAGTCCAATATACTCGATATAACAATTATTGTGAATACTGCATTCAAAGATTTATTCAGATTATACAGAATCAGATCCTTTTAATATTGTAGAGAATAAAAATTATTAAGCTCAGGATTGGCACTAAAGCATATAATTTTATTGAATTAACATTAAATAATTTAGAATAACATTTATTCTCCACAATGTTTTTGTACAACTTCTAACAGCCCTATTGAGAAAATGTATTATTTTACATATCAATGTGAACAGTGACAACGTTTGCAATCACGATAATTAATAAAAGGTTGTGATCACTGAGTTAACAACAAAACAATGGCATTAACAGATATCAAATTTATTACAATATTGTAACAATTTTTTAATCCAAAATTAGATGCATTTTAATTAGCGTTATTAAATTTAAAATTTAATTTAATGTTTTATAACGTTACTTTTAACTTAACTAATGTCTAACTGATTATTAAATAAAGTATATACATTTATTAAAACTTTTCAATTTTTTAATCACAACTTCAATTTTAGCACTTTTACAAATGCCAGACATTTAAGCGTTTCCAGTAATTTACATCATCAGTGGTATGGATTGTTACTAACATATAGTTAGTGTGAGTCCACTTGTTGATGAGCTGTGTGTGAGAATTCAACAAAATTGAAACCATTTCTACAAATAAACAAAAAGTGGGTCAATTATCACCTTATGTCCACTCATCTCAACTATTTGCAAAACTCAATGCCAAGTTGGACTCACACTAACTATATGTTAGTAACAATCCATACCACTGATGATGTAAATTACTCGAAATGCTTAAATGTGCTAAAATTGAAGTTGTGATTAAAAAATTAAAAATCGCATTCAAAGAAGTGAAGTATCCGGGGTTCGAACTCACGACCTTTCGATAATGAGTCCTTTTCACTGATATAAAACTAACCTCAAAATGAATTACTTGAAGATATTTGACTAAATAAGTGTTTTATAGTGTTTACTTTAAGAGAGTCTCTTAAGCTGATATTCTAATAAATGAATGTTTACTTTTGCATCATAATAGACACATACAAGTTAATAACTAAACTTATATTTAATTATTAAAATTTTAAATCGACAGCTCGTTTGCTACTTGACAACTGGCCATTCGGTACAATAGTGTGTAAATTGGGGCCATTTATTCAGGCGACGTCTGTCTATGTGTCCACTTTATCGATGACAATAATTGCGATTGACAGGTATCAGGTATTGGTTGGTTTATTAGGAAAGCGCTTTACCACATCACTTCCTACCGGTCTCATCATACTGTTGATATGGGTATCCTCTGGTGTACTTTCAATCCCACATATGGTGTACAATCAAGTAGTCGAGTTGTTTACATTTAAGAAATTAATCCGTTGCCGTGTTGTGTATCCAAATCCTGATGACGTATATCGCAAGTGGATTACGGTTTTGACTTTCGCAACACAGTATTTAATACCACTTATGATAATAAGTGAGTAATAACTTACTTAAGTGTTTTAAAAAGTTTACATAATAATTCTTATTAAATGTTTGTCCAAACAGTTTTAACTTTACTGAAAAATAACTGTATATAATAGTATTATATATTTTTTGTTTTATTTTTGATTTCCTGATTGTGGCAGTTTTAAGTGTTTATTAAATTAAATTTTATATTTGTTTACCTTCACATTAATCAGGTTTAACACATTACAGCGCGAAAAATACAGAATTAAATTTTATCCAAGGATTGTCTGCATACAATTTAAAGCAGTTCAAACCACCGATTCCCTGTTTTAATACCCTTATACCAAACATTTCTCATTTGAAAACTATAGTGTTAATAATAATTTTTATTTTAATAAATACTTGAATGCAAACCCAAATTTATTTTGCAAACACATTTATATATTGGGGTTAGTGTACTCTGCTTAGATTACAATGGATGAAAGCTCGCAGCTATGCCTATTCCTACCGTCCGTGACAAGTAGGTTACGTACGACGGGCCCGTCTAGTTTCCATGTATGCCAAACCATTAAAATGGAAACTCATATTTTATAGCAAAAGATAAAACATTATGTATTTATTAAAATAAAATTTATTACAAACTCTGTAGTTTTCAAATAATTAAATCAGTGTATATCATAAAAGATAAATAAGAAAAGTTTGCTATAAGGGTATTAAAACAGGGAATCGGTGGTTTGAACTGCTTTCAAAATTTTATAAATCTTCTGCATTTTTTATGTTTTTACATATTTGATGAAATACCAGTTTGTTTATAATTTTCAATTCATTTAATATTTATTTAATGTCATACATGTACGATACATACACTGTTATGCAATACATGTTATACAAATACGTTATGAATCAGAAGATCTCTTTGTCAGATATGAAAATTTAGTAAAAAAACTGACTTAAATATAATTTTTAGGCAGAGAAAACTCTAACCAAACTTATATTGAAAGTGATATTGTATTTTCATAATAGGAAATAGTTTTTATTTTATTGGATTTTAAGAAATTCAAGAATAATAAAATTTGAGCTTAACTTTAGGAAACAATCTTAAATTTTTTGTAGAAAAGTCTTTAGGCTAAGAAATAGACAAACTCAAGGCCTTCTAAAGCTTGAAATCCCTTCAATATAATAATGCTTTTGTATGTATATAAGTTATAATATATAGATATAATACAGCAGAATATCAGCATTAACATAAAAACTTGAAACTACTTATATTATAATAAGTTAACGATATTTCACATCTGTTAAAAAATATGCGCATTTCTAAAGAAAACTAAAAAATATAAATCGATTTCAATAAAAAAAAGAAAAAACAATACCTATTACTGTTAAGAAAACAATAAAAAAAATTGATTACAACACGACTACCACTGAATAAACAATTGATCTCAATTAAAAAAAATACTTTTAAATTAAATATCTTTAAATCTAAAATTCAATTTTGAAATAAAATGTTTATTTGACAAAGTTATTGTATTTTTTTCTTTTTTGTTCAGCCGTTTGTTATACCAGAATAGGTATTCATATTTGGAATAGAGAAGGCATCGGTGCTATGACTCAACAGCAAATAAGTAATCATATTCAGTCAAAAAGAAGAACATTGAAGATGTTAATAGTGGTTGTGGCAGTTTTTAGTCTATGTTGGCTTCCGCTCAATATTTATCACATAATAGCAGACTTTGGTATAGGAAATTATAGCTCAAATATATTTCTGATTTGTCACTGGTTTGCGATGTCTAGTGTTTGCTATAACCCATTCATTTATTTTTGGCTCAATAAGCACTATAACGAGAGAGCCCGATATATCTTTTCAGTATGTTTAGGCATCATATGTAAGAAAGAATCAGAATTACCTCAAAATAAGGTAAAAGTTGAAAATCCTGAGAAAGCTCGAACTGGACGCAAAGCCTCTAATAATCACAAACTTAAGAGAACTAATGCTGTCAAAGGATCCAGAGGTCGATTTGAAAGGAAGACGTGCGGTGTCATATGTGTTAGAGGATCCATTAGTACAACGAGCTCTTCAAACGAAAACAATGTCATTACCAGTGTTGATATTAATGGTCAGAATGTTAATCAGACCATTGCTTCCAGAATTATCGAAGAATCAAAACTGTGAATAATTTAGAGTGAATATTGTCATTATTCTAGTTTTCACTCTATGACAGTTCTATTAATATAACTTAATATTTTAACAGATTTCACTTATAGGAGAATTGAAAATGTATTCAATATTTATACTGATATACTGTACAGTAGAAAATATAAATATGTAAAACTTAGAACCTTATCATGAAGAGACGGATTCCGTATCATTTTTTTCAAACCTGTCATTATTGATTCAGATAATCCATGAATATTTTTTTCTCCCAATAACAATTTTACTGTGCTTTTAAAGAATTATATTAGCTTTTGTTTACTACTTTCACATTTTTATTAATAAAAGTTGAGACTTTTTAAAAATGATGATAATTTTATGTTTTTTTTATCTAAAATTCAAATATGAAATGCTATTTAACCACTGCATTATATTTTATTATTGTGATATACAGAGTATTCTGTATTTTCCTACAAACCTCTCTTCAAGACTTTTTTAGGGTGTTATACAGTATTAATAGTATTTATAATAAGTTATGTCGGTATTCTATATAATATATTGAATATATACATTATACTGATATTATTGTTGAGTGTTAAGTCGTAATTGACAATTAAACTTCTTTTAAATGTATTTCTTACTTATTTGATATCATTATTTTTAAATGAATTAATTGAGAAGTTCCTAAACTTGAGAATAAATCAGAATGTTTTGATGGAATGTTATAATAGAAAAGTCTTGTGTTATTCGGTTATTCATTGATTGATACGGTCATTCATTCGTTTGTTCAATGACTTATTTTTTAAGAATAGCTATATTTAGCTGAAGGTTAGTATTACAATAGATCCTTATGCAACAGTATTAGACTCATGAAAATTATTATCCAAATTATAGAGCTTTATGTTATTTGCGACTAAATATAAGTCTTTTTCAGTCTTAACCCGTCATCATGTGGTTCATATAATTAATCATTATTTACAGAATATATTTTATGTTAAGATATAGTTTGTTTATATGAAGCAGAGCTTTCAATTTCTTTTAATATCGATGAACATTTTTATTAAATAAAAATAATAATAAACGGTGCCATAAACACGTCTGATTGAGCCAAAAGCCTCAAAGTACTTGTGATTTTTTGACATAAATATTATTGATTTGAATATTAGAGGGTTTGATCTCAAGAATATTCTACCATTCTTTTACTTAATTATATAATTACTTAGGTGACATAAAAGTGTAATGATTTCTCATCAATTCATTTTGAAGCACGTGTATAGTTAAAAGTTAAGGACAAACTCAAACTAATTACTCGAAGATGGGCACATATGGTGATGAATCTGTAAAAAACCTTAATTGATGCCCTCTTTTATAACACAAGAATCTCTATTATCAATGATATAGTTTTGAACTCATAAGTTGCGCCTATACAATGTCAAAGATAACAGAGATAACTTGTTTTATAAAAAAGAGTGTGAATTAAGTTTTTTTACATATTGATCTCCAAATTCAAAACTAATTACGTTCAATTTGATACATCCAATGGAAATCAGTAATAAACGATTCCTGTCCTACTGTGTAGCTGTGAAATGTTTGAATTTTAGATTTGAGATTTTACTATTGAAATGAAACTTAAATTTTATATTCTGCTATAACTAACTAAAAAAGTTCCCTTCCCATTGTTATTCATGACGATTACTTGCTTTGAATTTTGTGTATAAAAGTTCATTTTAAAGATAGAATTTATTTTTGTGAGTTTTATATTGAAAAAAAATATTAGATTTCAAGGATTTACTGATTTTGTTTTGTACCAATTCTTATTGTGTTAAAGAAATGCCCAGAAATGCGGCATAAGTTGAATTTAGAAGCAAACTAATAGTAGTCTAATTTTAATAGTCATATAAAAACTAATTTATTTATATTCATACTAATTAACTAAATTAAGAACACAACAGCATAAAATTTAAATATTATAAATTATACCATTTTTAAATTGATGTTAAATGTATTATAAAATTTTAAATTTAAATAAAAAATCAACTTTTCAATCGTTTTTAATAAAAACATCAATTCTGTTGTCAGGTATACGGTAGGTCTTTATTTAAAATCAATAAGTTAAAGAATAAAATCATAACTGGAAACGTATATTCGCAAAATTGCTTAGAATTACAGCGAACCCATAGACCAATTTAGAAAACGACCATAAAAATAAATTTTTTTTATGATTGAATTTGAAGTTAAGGTTTATTATGTTTGGAAATTACTTTTTCAAAAAGTTAAATATTTTACTCAAAATAAAATCTAATGAACACTTTTTAGGCTTAAATTATGAGACAAAATAGTATTTTAATATAGTCTACTCAATCATAAATTATCACTCAAATAGACCAAAGCATTAATTTGAAAAATACATATACTACCTATTTCTTTGAAAACTCTCACTTTAAAATATATGCTTTCACGTATACCAACTTGAAGTTAATATTTATAAGAGCTATACTCAAAAAATTGAACGAAACCAATAATAAGATAAAAAATTATTTCTCATAATGAAATACCTGTATATAAAGCCGTACAGTTAGCTAAAGATATAACTTATGCTTTACACAAAAGTATATATCTTAATAAAATGCTCGTTTTCAAAGTTATTGGTAGTACATCATCAAAAATGTAGGCAATTTTCACTGCTTACATAATTGCATTGGTCTGTTTTAACCTCTTTTAATAATCAGAAATGAGTGAATTATATTTGTCTCAAATATTGAAACTCCAAATTCAATTTGTTGTAAAATCAAAACGCATTTTATTAGTTTTATACTTATTTAATTAGGTTTTTTTGAACTAAAAGACATGTCTATTAAAAGGGGTTTGACGAAGTAAAGAACTAATTTTAAGCAATGAAAAAACAACTGAATATCAATTTACACATATTTTTACTATAACTTTGTACCGTATAGAACAGCGCTGCCCAATTCAATTTGCTTTAAGGGCCACAATTAGTTGGCCAAGGCCTTGGCGGGCCATCAATTAATAAAAATTAATTATTCTTTCTTTGCGAAGAAACTTGAACTCTAATATTTGACAATAAAAATAAGATATCAGCGTTTACTTCGTAATCGCTGTTAACTCTATACCTGGGCAAAACATATGGTTGCATAGGTTGACCCCCCTCCTCAAAAAACATTTTTGTAATTCAAAAAATCTTACCTTGATGCCTTCTTTGATTTTTTCCAAGCTTTGTCAAAATGTATCCTTTGGTGCATTCATTTATTGTATTATAATTTAATATTTGATTGACATTTAAATTTTTCAAAAGATTTGAAATAGATATAGGCTATAATACACCAAACAGGGTATTAAATTCTATTTTTATTAAATGATTCTCTTAAAAAGATAAATTTAAAAAAATTGGCGGGAAACAACTTTTGACACAATATTACTTATTAAAACTGTCGAGTTTTGCTCCTTTGGATATTTAAAAAATCTTGAAATGAGACCCCCCCCCCCCCCTCCATACGTATGGTTAGCTCTTGAACTTAAATGTTGATTATGAATCATTAATATTTCTAGTATTTTCTGTATCTATTTGAAATATTGGTTACAGGTAGGGATGGGCCGGTGCCAGCAAAAGTAATTACCCATTATTTTACCAAAAGTAGTCAGTAGTCATAACTACTTTTATTGACATTAACGAGTGACATTCATTGACGGGTATTTATTTGATTGTCATGTGATTTATAAAATTACTCACAATTATTATTGAACAAATGATACCCAATTTTGAAAATGAGGGTATGAAATGAAAATTTCAATAACAATTAAAGCCAACTTTTAAAACAAATAATTAAACCAAAATAAACAATCAATTTTGGGAAAAACTAAACCAATAAATCATTGGCAATACTTAAAAGTAGTGATGACTACTCGGGATTACTTAAGAGTAACCGTTAATGAATGAGTAATCGCGAATCAGTGACTACCGGGTATTTCATGAAG
>JAQGCH010001506.1:0-15420 GCA_034699485.1 Nanhermannia elegantula | reverse complement strand
GGATTATCGCATAACGCGGTTTAATGCATAAATATGCGAAAAAAGCATTTAATGTTGCGAATATTTAAGAGGGTTTTAAATAGCATTGATTCAGTTCCATATTTCTATTTTCGTTCTCGTTTTAGTTCTCGTTCCTGAACTAAAACGAAATTAAAACACTAGTTTTAAACAATAGATAGTTTTAAAAAACTCAATTTAAAAAAGTTGAAACAAATTATTTTTTTATGTAATTTACTGTAAAGCAAATAGTATTTAAAGACTAATTTTGAAAATTTATATTATATAACATTGATTTCAATTAAAAACATTTAATCATACTATAAACGTAAGTTAAATTACATGAATGCATAAAAATGAGAAAATCAGGTTAACTCAAGAAAACACTCTTTTCCATTTTTATTCTGTATTATAAAAATATATGTAAACTATAATTTATTACTATTGAATAACCGTCAATATAAAACAATGATTTACCCGAATTTGTGAACTCTGATTAAGAAACGATACGTTCAATAATACGTTTAATGAATAACATTTGCACCCCATCTTTAGTGTCATAATTAAATCCGTATATTCCAAGAAAATCCCAACAGCCAATAATCCTCGCTAAAAGTTTAAACGGATAATTTCTTATTGAAGTAACATTTAATGGAAATGAAATTTTTGCAAAAGATGTTTGAGGAAAGATTATTATTATATTGTTAGTATCGGCCCATCTGTCATAACCTGTATCCCTAACAAATTTTTCTCCAATTAAAGCAGAAGAATCTAGGCACGAATGAAAGACTATATGTAGTCTACACTTTTGTCTTTCTTCACAACTTTTAGGAATATAAGCGAAGCCACTTTCACTCAATCCATAATTACGTGGACTGGATATGAACTCTGTCTGATTGAATTCTATGAAACTGCCATTATTTGGGCCATAATTGGGTGGATTCAGTTTTCCATATATTTGTTGAAGTATAGCACCCGCCCCATCGAAATTGCAATTAGCGACAGGATGTGACAGGATATCGAAATAACAGGGCTGATTGCCGGGTCTGTCAAAGTTTGTCGGGAATACGTGTCCCGCTAATAAATCTTTCTTATATACTATATTTGATGCAGGAATGAACTCACTTTCTGTATAATATTTGTATAACTGGTTCATTACATTTTGCGAAATATAATAGTCTAGAATTCCAGAAAACATAAAGACTTTTTGCTTCGCCAGATTTGATATGTCATCAATTGATTGACCGCTTCTATTATTAGTTATCTCTATTGAACCTGCGATTTGTGGTTTACTATAAGATATGCATTCATACACATTATTTTGTTTGGCACAATCATATGGCCCGCCTGATATAATACCGGCTCCTTTTATAATCGAGGAGTATGCGACTTGAAATTGTACTGAGAAATACGCCCCACTAGAATATCCAGATACCGATGTCTGATATATGTCGACATTATATTTTTGTAATGACTAAATATTTGAATTAAAATGTAGATAATTGATAAATAATAATAGTTTTTTACCTGTATTGTTAACGATTGAGGTAGTATTTGATATATTATTGCGTAAATTAAAATTAGATAGCACATAATTTATATAATGTTATATTAAAATTATATTGATTTGCCTTCCTCAAATACTGTATTATACATTAATATTTCATATAGTCTTAATTTTGCACAATGTAATTATAAATTATATGTTTAGGAACTTACTGAATAATAATGCAGAAGAATATATAATTTTAGATATTATTTTTTAACAAATAAATTAACTTTACAAATATAAAGATATTTCAAAATTAGTGTTTTATTGAATCATAGATATCAGATATTAGCCTTCTATAAACAAGGTTTGCACCTGCAATTTTTGATTGATGTTTATTAATTGATGTGCTGCTTTTACATTTTATATTTTACACAGCAAATATTTTATAACAGTTTATCCCCGTTATAGTGAAGCCGTTTATAATTGAAATCCGCTTATAATGTAGAGTTGGCTCTTTTCCAAGTACTAAATAGACATGAGAATCTTAATCCCATTCCCACCGTAAATGGGAATGGGATTGAGATTGGTTTCAAATATTTACTAATGAGATTGATTGGGATTCAAAAAAATATATTTTAATTTTCGTAATTCAAATTTAAATTAATTATTCTTATAATTTATAAATTAAATCATATAAACAATATAAATTATCCTGTTGATAATCCTATTAATCTGAATGAATATTACCTTATTGTAAAGTGCTGTGCAAATCTTTGGAATCAAAACAATAGTAAATGTTGTTTTGTTTCAATGCAAGAACGCCTACTTTTTAATTAAATTCAATGCAAAAGTTAGTGCAGTCAGGCTTTCATGCATTGAAACAAAGCAACATTTACTATTGTTTTGATTCCAAAGATATGCACAGCACCTTACTTTAGTGCTACTGCGGTGCTATGCAATGCAAACTATTTATATAACAAGCGCTAAACATACCTGTATTTTGTTTCATTTAAATTAAGTTTAAAATATAATTTAATGTTAAACAAAAAAAATAAATTCTCAGCCTCTATTCAATCGGCTGCTGGATGAAGGCCACTCATATATGTTTTAATCTAGGGGGAACTTGGTCACTAACTCGCTCACTCTGGCCAGATGGGTTGGCGAGTAACAGTTGGTCCTTTGGATTGCTCGAAAACAATGGATATATGGCCAATATATCCCAAAAAACAGCTCAGAAAGCCTGGGTGCGAACTCACGACTCTTCGATCATGAGCACGACGCGTTAGACAAATAAGCCACCGTAACTAATGTTAAACAACGTTAAATATTGATAATAAATTAATAAATGTGACAATTAATAGATCAAATTATTCACTTTGACTAAAATATTAAAACAAGCTTTAATAAAATACAAGTTTTATTAAAATTCTCAAACTTTTAACGTTTACTAATGAAGCGCAACTTTAAATGCAGTTTTCTTAATTCTATGCTTTAAGCGTTAAAAGACTTTTCCATCCGAACATATATAGACTTATGGGGTGGCAAAGTCTAATGGAGTCAAAACTGGACATTATCTGGACAACTTAAAAAAGCAAAGAAGGAACAAAGGACAATTTTTTATTAACTCTTATTTTGAGAAAAAATTCAAAGGTGGGCCCAAGCACTGGATTTTTAAAAAATTAGCTCAATATCTGGACAGTTCAGTCAATTCTGGATGGGTTGGTCACCCTAATAAACTTATTATACAGTATGAATTCTTATATATAGTGAAATGACACAAATTAAAAGATTTAATTTAAAATAGCCTAAATAGAATTATCTACAAATAATATTATAAATTCATTAATTACCTGATAATTTACGGTGAATATAGAAAATAATAAATTTTTGTTTATCTCTCTTAAAGTCAAATTTTTATAGCTTAGAGAGAAATTAAAATAAAATTTTGCTTTTTAGTATTATATCATGTTTTTGTTATGAACGTGTGAGTTAGTCTGTGAGAGAGTAAAATTCTAACAAAACCATTTATTTAATTCTGTTGAAGAGTACATGTGCAAGAAAAACAGGAAATAACATAATATGTAACTCACAATATTGAGTTTTATAAATGCAGTTGAATCTATTTATAGGAAAGTTGTATAAATCAATATATATTTAATTCATTTATACTGTAATAGTGTTTTATATAAAAAATATTTCCTAGACATGAGAATACTTAATTTTATTACTCTTGTTTTTATCTCAGTCTCCTGTGGTATTTTAATCTCGTTTCGAATTTTTCCAAAATTTTCTATATTAAACAGTATTTCGATATTCTGTTCACATTTCGAGAATTCCTTTATATCAAACCTGGCCAGAAGTGGGTGAAAGGGGTGTGTGCCCCAAATCTGGCCAAGGTGTGGATGGCGTAAGCGTGTACTCCTCGGTAAGCTCTTAAATATTACCTTACTTCCTCCTATAATTTTTAGACCCCCTATGGATTTTTGGACCGAATTTAATTAGATGAACCTTGGTTAGATTTGATTTGATCCTTTGATTTTTAAATTCCCCCTGCCTGGAGCTTGGTACATTGGCCAGATTTGCTTTATATCTTAAACTTCTAACTAGTGGCCCTTGGAATTATGCATTGTTTAAACATAAGGTTGGCCCTAATTAATAAGGTTTATTAAAAAATCATTTGGAATTGTAATAATTCATTTTTTCATAGTAAAAAAATCACCTCTAATAAATTTTTAAAACACTGCTTTTCTCGTTTCGTATCATAATTTAACTAAAATTTCATTTGGTTTCGCAAAAAATATAATAAAATTTCCCAAGATTTTCACCAGAATAAACCTCGTGCTCATGTATAATACCCACTATAAATCTTTTCACCATAAGCTGGATTAACTGTATTACTATGATATTCATTGCTATAGATTAATCAAACATTTAACAGATGTTTGTACTTTTATAATTAATTGACTCTTATATTGACTGTTATGCTATTTGTAATAATATAAATACTTTTCTTAGAAATAAAGATAAGAGTCAATGATTGTTATGCACATAAATACAAAGTAAGTATTAATTTCTATTAATAAACTTAACTTTAGAAGAAATATAAGGTGAAAGGAAGCAATTTCTAAGAAAGCAGCATGTTTCACTCAAACTTCATTTCAATACAATATTTAATGAGTGAGGATTTTTACAAAACAGAAGGCCTTTTAATATTTGTTGATTTGGCTGATGTTAACCTTATAATTAATTATAGGCATTGCTTTAACATCCTGTTAACATATAAAGAGTTATTTAAATTATAATGCATTCAGTTTTCAATTTTTCTAACATTATATTTACAAAATTGCAAAAGAGATGGATCATCAAAGAATTAGAAATTATAGTTTTATTTGTCTAAAATGGACCCTTATCTCAGTCACTTTTATTATGTTAATCGGATGCATAATATTTTCGACAAATATTGAAATGTTTAATAAGAATTACTTTCAAAGAGAAGATTTTGGACTAAATGAAACCCAAAATGTATGTATTAATAAAATTGTTTTTCAGTTTCTCCAAATAAATTCATTTTAGCCAAAAAACTCTAATACAATAATTATTCCTATTTTGTTTGTTTTATGAACTAAAGGCCATTAAATGTTGTTTTTTATATGAACGCTTCTCAAACTAGCTTTTACTCATTACAAGTGACAAATTTAACATATGGTCTATGAGACAGTGATTTTATGTGCAAATGATCAAAAAAACTGTGAGGCAAAAAACTTAAGAACTTATGTTCTATATGACTGAAAAGTATTGATGTTATAGTTCAACTTATATATTTCAATTTCATTGTTACATTTTAGTTACAATTTTTAAAAAATTTATAATTTAGTTTCAGTTTTCCATTAAAAACAAGTTTTCCTTCTTTTCCTCCTCTAATCTCTTCTTTATGTTGAGATTAATGTAAATTTTATTGTTTTTTATACTTAACTGTAATGGAAAATGGATGTTATGAAACAAATTTTAATAACATTTTCGATAAAAATAGGTTAATATTATAGTAATTAAAGCTTGTAGGCTCGGCCCTAGACATGCTAGAGAGTCGAGACCGGTATCATTAGAATCATTACCAAAGTGTCCAAATTACCCGAGGTGTTCGAATTGCACAACGGATACGAATTACCCAAAGTGTTCTAATTAATGAACGGGTCCGAATTAACCGTGCATTGCATTGGCTTTAGTCTAGTATAACCATAAAACTATATTGAATTAATATTTTAAAAATTGGATAAACTATATTATCTTCGTTACATCATTTTAAAATTATAAATGACCACTTCGGTAAATATGGCCAGTGACTACTTTGGTAAAAAGTCATTGCAAATTTGCTACATTTGTTATCATTATTCAAAACATTTTTTTTAAGAAAAGCACAGGTGGCGTATATTTTACTTCGGTAACTTGGCCACTGATCACTTTTGGAATTTTTTTTAGAAATCGCGGGTTCAGGTCTTGTTGATTCTAATGATACCGGTCACGACTCTCTATCATGTCAAATTATGGCTATTTTGTATCTATTAATGCTCAGAAATATACCCCCTTCACGTCAACCTTATGGCAAACACTGGATATGATCTATAGTTACGGCCAAATTGATTAGACCCAAAATATGTACAAAATTGAAAATCTACACATTTAAAAATAAATTTTAGTTTTTTATAATTTGAACTTTAAATTTGTTTTAAAATCATGAGATATATTAATTTTTATTTACATAAAGGTTTTTCCGCCGCTTTTTTGTTATTTATATACACTTTTGTACAGATGAAAGCCTAAATATTCTGATCTTTGGCCCGTACAGCACCTCTTAAATCTGTACAATACAGACCAAATCTTTAAGTTTTGAACGGCGCCCAAAGCCAAGCTTTTCATAAAAATGATCTAAAAGTGTTTTAAAGTAATTAACGGCAAATTAAAATAATTAATAATAAAATTTATAATTAAATATTTTCATAAATGGTTTTCAATATTTTCAGGTACATAAAATTGCAATTTTCTCAAGAGTTATATTTGGCATTTTCTGCTTAATAGGATTGATGGGCGCATTAAAAGATTACTTCTGTTTAATTTTTACTTTTGCTGTTTTTATGACAAGTATTACGATTGTAGTTTTTATTGAATCAATTCAATTGCCTCAGTTGTTAGTTTATGCTATTATATGCTTATTTATCACAGTCTCAGCACATTCTTTTGCTACGCTTTTAATAAATAAACAATTATTAAGAGAAACGCATTCTTTTAATAATACTGATACAGAAAATCAAATTGATGTGGGTTTCAATTTACCAGATGTTAATGCCAGTCAACAAACCTTTGTTATATCTTCTGATAGCGAGCAGTTACTACCAATGCGGCCACCTCCTTATGAAGAAATATATCTACCAAAAATATAACCGTTTAGCTTTAGGTTGTTACATTGTTTTTCCGAGTATTAAAAAATTAAATTCAGTAATTATTCATTACAAACACCTTTTGGTAAACGAGATATTCACTCTATTAGATTCAAAAGTTAATATTGAATAGCTTTTCATATAAAAATCTAAGTTTTTTATGTTACAAAATAATCACTAAAAAATGATAAAACATAGTCTAATATATCTATGAATATTATAATACTCAATGATTCAAAAATTTTGCCTCTTCTAAACAAATGTACGAAAATAATTTACATAATTGTCAATTATTTATAATGGAATACCATTCAAACACATTTTAATTCATGTTTAATTCAAACACTAACTATTAGTCAAAAATTTTAGGTATCATTTATGTGACTGTTTATAAAACTTTTAGTGAAAAAACTGCATTAAAAAGCTTGAGGTCAGACTTCACTAAACAAGTTTAACACTCTCTTAAATAAAGTCCAGTACTAAATTACTTATTCAACTGTTTTACATTCATTTACACGCTCTGAAAAACAAACATTTGATCCCTTTTTAGTATTGATTTGCACCTATTGTACTATTGTTATGAAATTAATGTTTTAATATTTTAAAAAGCAATAGTTTTAATATAAAGTATTTTATATAAAATTATATATAAATTTGTGAGTACTTGGTGCTCAACCCTCCAGCTAATGCTCGAGCAAATGCTCATTACCTGCAAAATGTGAGTGCTTTGTTTTCGCGCCCCTACCAAGCAATAAATGCTCGAACAATTATAATCACGTAATAACAAAATATATTTTCCACAATTTAACTGTAAAAAGAACTTTAACAATAATTTTCTCATTTAAAATACTATTAATACAAATATATGATTATACAGATGTATACACGAATATCCATAAATTCAAGGATTTATGATAAGTTATTTTTAAATAGTTGTTTAAATTATAATTATATAAAGCCTTAATTCAATATTTGTTAAACAATTGTCACATATTGTAAAATATCAGTCAAATAGTTTTCTAAATGTTTAATAATTAGTCTTAATTTTTATTCAACAGTTATTAAATATGATTAAAAGAATGACTGGATTTCACATTTTATTACAATTTATTTTCTTTCATTAGTGTTGATAAATGTTTTAAAAATAAACCGGAAAACAAGCCGTCTATTTATGTAATATTTGACTACTAGTAATGTTGTGCTCCTATTTCAGTCTCTTCTAAAATGGAAATAAGATCTCTGCCAAAGAATACAAATAACTAGTGATTCTTTTATATAGAAATCAAATATCAGTAGATATGAGTATTTTTAGAACTATATTATAAGTAAGTTTAATATAGTTTAATATAAAGTCCCATAAAACTGGTTTAACTTTTTGCTAAAAACTAGTGTTTATTTAGTTTAATAAAATTTTACCAAAAAATGGCTTAATTGGGTTTATATTAAAAAGTTAGTATTAGTTTATACAGAAAACATGTAGACCACTACTGTTCAAGGTTTACTCTAATACCTTATAAATAACTATGTATATATGTGTATACAATGAGGTATTAGAGTAAATCTGGAACAGTAGTGGTCTTCATGTTTTCTGTATAAACCATACATAAAGAAATTAATTTTCAATTGATTGTCTTTTTATTTCCCATTAATATCACAAATACATTAATAAAAATAGAATAATAATTGTAAAAATATAGCTTCATTAACCTAATTTGAAAATATAGATACACATAATGTTAATTATTTGTTTAAAACTCGCATATTAACCATATAGGAAACATAGTTTACATCATTTCTAAATTGTGTTATTTTCCTATTTGAAGCTTTCATTTATGAAAGTAACACAAGTGTATCATGACTGAGAAATAAACTAATCAATATTTTTTTATCATAATCATTAATAATGATATATAATTATATGATATTATTGTTCTAAGTTTTTCTCAATAAAAAACACATAATTTATAAAATTGTAAAATCGATTTTATGAAGTTATAAAGTTTATTTTATAAGTCCATTTTATAAAGTTATTTTCAAACTGTAGTAAAATATTTTTTATGTAAATTCAACGAATAATAATAATCTCACTGAATATATTTGATGAAAGCATATAAAAGAAATATACAAAATAACTGCGTAATAACTTTTTTAAAATGAATAAATTATATTCAAACGAATTGTTATATCAGGTTATATAGAACTTTAAATCGATTTTATATGTTACTAATTTTTTGAAATATAAATAAAAGCTTATGTTTAGCATAAATTATATGCAAAAATTTCAAATCATCTGTAAAAATGCATAATTTCGATGCAAATGAAGTATTACCAAAAAATATGATCATCTGTTATGCTGATAATCATTTGTATAGAATTGGTTTATGTCTAACATCAAAAAACCAATTAAGAAGAAATAAAATACACAATCCTTTGCTTATATTTAGCCTAAACCTAATTGTTTTCATCAAATGTTTGATTTCTTTGTTATCTCCAAATGATTATAAGGAAGTATTTATAATTATTGGAGATTTTGGGTATTTATTGGGAATAAGGATTCATATTAACATCGCATACACTCTTTATATGTTACTTGCGATGACATCACAACTAATCTATTATTATAACTATAAGAATGACATAAAACCCACTTTTCTTAAAGTATTTCAAATGATGTCGGGTTTGGTTTCACCAAAAAGTATTGGTCTCACAAATGAAAAACAAATCTATAAATTAATTAAATTGACGAAAATTCTATTATTTATTTGCAAATTGTTTACTAAGTATTTTGTGCCTGTATTTGGATTCACTTTAAGTATATTTCCATATATTTTAAAGTGTTCAGTAATGAACACATTTATTTTTGGTGTTCCTAATAGTTTACTATTTTCGTTATGGATTTACTATTGCTGTAGTATTAACTTATGGCAAATCATTTATTTCTACTTAATCTGCAATTATATTAAAATCAAATTAAAAGAATTGAATCAAAATAACTTAGTATTTCTCAAGAAGAAAACATTTTTGAATAGAAATATGACGATTAAACTTATTCGTCCTTTGGATTCATTATATTCAGAGATAACTGAATATAATACTCAATTCTGGTCAAAGTATTTGCTGACTATTTGGCTATTAATGGGATCACTAATTAGTTTTATGTTATATGTTATAATATTGAGTAAAATAAATATGTTAATGAGAGTTTTATTTAGTTTCGGTTGTTTTGTATTCATTACTACATTTCTGATCATAATAAACAACTCTTCATCAGTCAATTATGAAGCGAATAAATCATACAAACTATTTAATAGTCTGATGGCATCAAATTCAAAGCTTTACTCTAAAACTGGAAATAGCAATAATTTAAGAATTAAGAATCAAACAAACAATGCTGTATTCAATTTAATTTTCTGTAAATTGAAGGTAATATAAAGTCCTGATTGGTTCAAATATTTAATTTTTTCGATATATTGATAGATAATGGCATTTATTGAAAGAATTGGTCAGAAAAATGTTGGATTCTGGTGTTGGAAACTATTTATTATAAACTATTTTCGTTGCTATGAAGTAATTATTGCAAATAATTACAGTTATTAAATAACTTTTAACTAAATTAATCTATTTTTACAGATAATAACTTTAATATCTTTGCTATTCCTTAAAATATTTGAATTTTCAAATTAACACAACTTTTAATACTAGAGTTGGACAAATAGTCAGAACTGTGATCTGTAGATGGCTTTTGGATTTTGATTCTTCAGTACATATTTGAGACTTAGATAAGTTCAAATTATTATAAAGCAGGGATTCCCAACCCATGGCTCCGAGAGTCACAAGTGGCTCTTCTGATGCTATTTTGTGGCTTTTTTGCTCTAAAATTTAACATTAAGTAACCTTTCTGTGATAAATTTTAAAATTATATATACCTGTATATTAATTAATAAAATAGAGATTTTAGAAATTCATATTTGTGGCTCTTTGTCACACTATTAGGTCCATATTTGGCTCCTTTTTTAAAAAAGGTTGGGAATCCCTGTTATAAAGTTAAGTTTTATTTTATTATACCTCTAGAAAGGCTTTTATAAGCTCTTAAAGTTGATCGGGTATAGTCTATATTAAAGCATACATTTTTCAACACTGCAATTCTTACAATTGGGACGCTTACAGTCCCTTTTTTAAAGCCCCTGATTCTGTTGTTTAATTCATTTTAAATAAAAAATTTAATTTTAGTTTTTTTAAAATTAAATAATAATCTGATTAAATTATTTATCAAAATTAAATTTAATATTTTATAAACTCACATAAAAAACTTTAGGTAATTAAATTGCAGACTCTTTCCTTCGGTTAATTGGCATAATAGCTGTTGGGCTAGTGGTCAAAGTGATTGACCAAAGGCCATAGGTTCGCGTTTAAGGAGACTGAAAATATCTTGTTAAAATTATTTTTCTGATATTTTACATAAATGATTTCAAATTGTTCTCATTTTTGATCATTTATATACTAATGATTCAAAAGGAACGCTCTTTTGAAACGTATTGTATAGTCTGTAAAGAAATGATTTGTACCATGCTGTTCATGGTTTACTCTAATACCTAATAGATATCTATGTATTTCTATATATAACTAAGAGGTATTAGAGTAAACCTGGAACAACATAATACAAATCATTTCTTTACAAACTATACAAAATTAGAAAAGAGATTAATATTATGTCGCATTAAAAGCGACGCTTATTTTGCTTAAACATAAATAAATGCAAAAGTTGATAAGTAAAACGAAATTTTAATGTTAAGTAACTTTACATAATTGTACTCTTCAAAGAAAAACTAAAAATAAAATAATAAGATAATAAAATCCTATTACAAAGCCTTGGATTTGTTTTTAATTGAGTTAATAGAGATTATCAACACTTTATTCCTTATCAATAACGTATTGTAATGTACAGTGAAATATAATTATATTAATTATTAAACAATAAAATAATTTATACATTTTAATTGGTATTATATAATTGAAAGCGCTTAATATATGAAGAGATGATAAAACACAGGTATAAAATTTTATTAATGCATAGAATTCATAACTAATTTGATGACATAAATTAAATATAAACTATTTATACAATAATTAATGCTTTTATTTGGAAAATAAAGATAAAAATGATGTTAATATGATTTATTTTTATCATAATAATGCAACGACAATTTGACCCTCCCTTACCTCATCATGACCAGAACAGGCCAGACTGTCACCTGTCTGACATCGCCACACATCTGTGCTTCAGTCAGGACTTTTATCCACATCTATTCACTGGAATACTACTGGATGCGCCTTTAATGAGTAGGAAAGAGTGCATTAAGAACAGCACACACGCAAACCACTCTTACTTCAAATGGTAGGAATAACTCTTAATTAAAAGAAAAGCCTTGCGCACAAATCTTAGCTATTGCTTCAATACTCATTAATAACACTAAGAATTCTCTAAACTATATTTTCATTTTGCAGAGATTACCACTATCTGAAACAACAGCGCGAGTTAACCTATAATGGCAGAGCTGTAATATCTATTAGTAAGCTAAATAAACATCAAATACTACTAAGCATAGCTTAAGGCAATAGGCATATCTGCTGTTTCTATTTCTCACCTCTAACTTGAAGTCGGGTAATCTATTGGTAGCTAAAATAGTCTAGGACTTTAATAAAACATGACAAACAATTAAATAATGAAGCTTGCCCATCAAGCTAACCAAGATTTTATAAATATCTGTTTTAAAATAATCAAAATTTGACATCAACTAAATATTGACATTTGGATTTTCACAGAAACCATAACATTCTCTGAAACCCCAATACAAAGTGAAATATTTTTGTTTTGTTCCGCTTATGACAAGTTTAAACTTTTCTCTCATAAACAGATATAGAATTTATGAGAAACGCAGAAATAAATCAAACGAAAGTGAAGTTCTTCACAAAACTAATTTATATACATTATGTTACAATATATCGAAATAAAACACCTATTTATACAGAGAATCAAACCAATTAAAACATAATTTCATTTCAAAATATAAAATAACTAAATTTTAGCTGAAGTAGTAGTGGTTTTTACATTTTAGGCTCACACAAATTTGTCAAAAGTTTTGCGCAATCAAACTGTTCTCTATAATTAGTGTAAAGTGTATACAAAGTTATGACATTCTGTGAATAAAACATATGCGATGATAATAATTGTTTGAGGCCTTTATATATCAATTATTTTATTTCACAAATTCAAACATAAAATTTAGTTATAAAGAAGTTTTAAAATAAAAAGTAAAAAGAAAATGGCATTTAATTATATAAATCTAAAGTTCATTATATTCTCTTTATTTGGTAATTAAATAAATAAATTTAAAAAATGAATTAATATTAAGTTTCATTTTAGTATCAACAATGATTCAATTCTCATTAAGTCAGAATAATTCAACAGCGGATCAAATATCAGGTTATGATTTATTGAATATTATAATTACAAATTAATATTAAGTTAAGATTATTCATAAATATCATCATATGATTCAATTATAAGTAAAAAGTTCGTAATTTTAAACCTATTAAATGCCAGATACAGGATAGTTTATAAATCATTTATAAGTATTTGGAGACATAGTGCAAGTTTCACATTTAATTACATATTTTATATTTATTTAATTATTTAATATATTTAAAATATTTTTTCTAATACAAAATAATTTTGAAATCCCCGACATATCTTAATCTATAAACTTTGTAGTACAAAGATTTGTAAACTGTAAACAAAATTTAAAGTCTTTGACAAATCTTGCGCTTTATTTCTAAAATAGTTTAGTTTCTGATCAAATTAATAGAAATAATTAATATTGAAAATATTATTTTTTAAAAATACAGTCGTTTTCAAAACCTTTTTAATCGTCTTTAGCTATCCTATGCAACTAAAAATTGATCAAGCCAAACAAAAATAGACGTGTCTAATCATTTTAAGAGTGTCGTCGGTTGTAATAAAAATCGACATAGTAAAGGTGTTGGCTTTACTGCCAATAATAAGAGTTTTGCAATATTGATATAAATAAAGTTATGAATAATAGTTTTTCAATTTATTGATAGCAATGTTGCAAAACTCTTATTATTGGCAGTATAGCCAACACCTTTACTATGTCGATTTTTATTACAACCGACGATACTATAGTTTGTAATAATCAGAATTTCAAATTTAGCATTAGCAAGTTTTGTATGAGCTTACCTTAATAAATAATAAGCATGTTAAGTAAAATTGGCGCCGCCTGGTGAAAAAGTTTTTCGGGATCTCTAGTTTACTCAAAAATATTTTTATCAAAATTGATCAATTTTTAGGTGTATAGGATAGCTAAAGACGATTAAAAAGGTTTTGAAAACGACTGTATTTCAATTTATTATTTCCTCAAAGGTTTGACCAAAAAGGTGGACGAAACAAATATTCTATTGAATAATATTATGAAAGAGATGACGGAAACTAAAAAAGAATTGCTTGAAACAAGGACAGGTGAGGCTTATTTAATATATTTATTAATAATTAGATATTTACCCGCGGATAAAATCTCGCTTTGCGTGTGCGGGGAATGTTGTGCTGCAAAAATTGTGTTTTGGAACACATCTAATTACATTGTTTCACATTATTTGTTATTTTTATAATACCCGCATTGCATAGATGTGTATACTTTTGTTACTGGAAACGTGTTTCTCTACTTTCACATTGTACAGCACAGTGGCTTAGCCAACTCGGTCGCTGATCACTATTTTGGAAAATGAATGCCCAGTGTCCACTCAGGTCATACTGAACCTAAATATATAATTAGTTTGGTTCTATAGTGGCCAGTATTCGCGTGCATTGATTTACAGACAAAAAAATTCGGTCATTATTTTGTAGATTGAGTGTAAACATTGAATAACTATAAGGTATTGGTAGGGTATGCGCTGTAATCGGGTAAAAGTGAATCTTGTTTTTAAATTATCAAAAAAAGATACCATTTGCATTCAATTGCACAAAAGAATAGTCTAAATTTACTTCATTGATAATGCGATAGTTCAGGTAAATAGGTCACTTCGGCTAAATTGACAAATTATTTTTAAAAATCTAAAATGTGTTGCAAAAAATTTTTAAAAGTTAATTCTTATCATAGGAAATGTACAGACCAGACTTCGTCAAAGGGGGGTGGAGGGAGGTGTACCCCTGTGAAGGCTTCGAAATTTTACTTTGGTCCCACCTTTGATTTGTAAACCCCCTCCCCTTTATGAATTTTTGGACCGATGTGTTTTACCTTGGTACCCCCTTTGATTTTTAAATTCCCAAAAGTACCCCCCCTCTGGAGCATAGTACCTTGGCAAAGTCTGGTAAGACCAGATAGATATAAATCTAGAGCTCATGCTGTACAGTAGAGTCTCGATTTTGTTAAGGGTCAGTGTATCAAAAATCTGTTAACAAAATCGAAAATTAACAAATTCGAT
>JAQGCH010001505.1:0-15422 GCA_034699485.1 Nanhermannia elegantula | reverse complement strand
TGTCACAGTGAATGTCAAAACTAAATGTCAGTTATATTGTCATTAGATTTAAGTCAGTTTAAGTGCTCATCACTTGCACTAAATAGAGTTTATTATGAGTTTGTATTAATGTGAAAGCTATAGAGTTATGCGCTCTGTCTGTCTCTCAAAATAATTGAACAAAATATGTTAAACAACCAAAAGTAAAATAGAGTGAAACTAACAAATATATGATAGTGTTCTATGTATTCTATACTATGTGTCACTTTTAACAAAAATATATCTTAAGAATCGTTTTGATGAACATAAAGGTTACGTAAGAATTAAAAGATAACTCAAATCTATCCGATAGCTGAACACTGCATTGATATCTATAGTAACCATTCAATGGTTTGGAATTAGAGCTAATATAGTAAAGAATTTCCACAATTGTTATGAAAGACTATTATATGTAAAACTTAATTAATGAAAGATATGATCTAAAGAAACATAACTTATAAACAAAGATAAAGACCAACAGATCAACACTATATGGTCCGCAGTTCTGCCAAACACAAGCTTTTATAGCTTTCTATAGTTAAAGTTCATAAAATATTTTAATATCATTGCTATCCCTGAAGAAGTCATATAAAAAGGCAAAAGCGCTCGGATTTTTTAAATTTAATAACTTTTCACTAACTTGTAATAATACAGTCAGACCCGGTTATTAGAAACTATCGTTCAAAACACTGGTCAACACTTTGAGACATTTAATGCTAGTGTTCGGATATTGGCAGTAATTTTCTGAACACGTTGAACACGTGCATAATAAATAGAACTCACTTATTGGCAATTATTCCTGAAGATGCTAATAATTATTCCTAATTTAAAGATTTCAAAAATAAGTAAAATTTAAATAAATTAAAAATTTATTATTAAATTAATTAAGAGAGATATAATATATAAGTTAGTATTATGAAGAAATTAGTAATTTCATGCATTAACTCCCATTGAATAGTGAACTTAATACTATATTATTTTGATTATTGCACCGACGAGTTGCCAATAACCGGGACAGACTGTAAAAGCTTGAGATAACTTTTAATAAAATAATGTTTGAGTTAAATAAATGCGAATTAGATGCCCATATGAAACACTGTGGTGTAGTTATACTTATATATACAATATATCTCTGTATAAGTAAAAGTAATGATATTTTGGAATCAATTTTTGATAAACTCAAAACTGGTGGTGTCTTGTAATTTGAGCCCAAAGTATTCGGATTACAAGCATTAAAATAACCTCAACTCGAATCTGATCAGGATATGCAATAAAGCCATTTACCAATGGGTAGCATTTTATCGTTAATCTCATTTTATTAAGATATAAAACATTACAGTTATCACAAACATAACTGAATATGAAGGAAATGTGAATATAAAGTATAAGAGATTCTGTGAGTTTCATGTTTTCTATACGGCTGTATTAATGATAGGATGACAGGTCTCTTACATCTGAAGAGGAAATTACTTCCATTTATTCTTTATTATTACGAATACGAGACTAACTTATTAATAAATGTATTTTGTTTCTGAATATTATTTAAAATAATATTTTACTGGAGTTTTAGAATATAGTTAAAGATTCTGAATGATAGGGAATATGTGTATTCAAAAGACATGACTTCCTAAATGTAAGCATAATGTTCATAAGTATTGTGAGAACTGTTTAAGTTGGATGCAGTTGTGCTTCATTCTCAGTCTCAAACAAACAGTTACTCTGATCTATGCCTTTGTATGAGTTGATGATATGATTTGAGACAAGAATATATTCATCTAAAGCAACGTTCATAAAAGCGTAAAACGAATGCCATCGAAAGTAAAGGCAACACATTTACTTATACCCAATCATATTGAAAGGGAGGAGAAGACAGAGTTTGGGCGAATGTAAAAACCATATTAAGAACTCGACTCCAAACTATTTCCTGGTAACAAAGTGTGAGATCTGATTCTAAACTATTTTCACATTCTTCTCATAATGTTTTGGATAAATTAGCTCTAAGTTAAGAAACCTTTAACATGTTATCAAAACATAACTATCACTTTACTAATAATTTCCTTGAAGTTTAATGTGCTGTCGAGAACACATTTTATAACTTAAAAATCAAGGTAAGAGTTAAATAGTATATAAATCACATCTTTTATTGCTTAGTCAACGTTATCGTTTAACATTTTAATTGTCTTTTTATTTTGACAACTTTTTCCATTCATAACGCAGTGTTTCATTTGTTTTCGTTTAATTATCAAATTAAGTTTTAGAGCAAAATAAAATTTTCAACTTTCTTAAATCTAAATAAAAGCAGAACTAATAACTGAACCAAATTATTTATAATTTTATTATTATTATTATGAGTTTAGAATACGCATCAAAGACTTTAAGTAAACTTTTAAGGGAAGAGTAGATATAATAAGTGAGCTTACATTAAGTTTATTATTTATTTTATTCAAAGCTGTTATGAATACAAATTATTGCAATTGCAAAATTTTAAGACAGTTATTGCTACAGTACATGTCTGATATAAAAAGCGTCATTCTGTTCTATTGTTATTTAATTTATTTTTTATGTCGAGTAGTACCCAAATATATATACCATACCATATAAACTTATATATTTTCTTAAAAGTCACAAACGTCATAATCTGTAAAACTCGTATACTTTCCTCAAAATGATGAATATCTTATGTAATCATTATAGATATTTGTAGTATATTATTACTGTATTATCAAATAAAAAACTTCTTTTATTTTTGCTCTCTATTGTTTGTTCATTTCCTTCTTTTTGGATTAATATTTTCCGTAAACCTAAATCTTGATATTTGGACAAATCATTTTTGCTTCAATGAACTGAAACAAGTTATTGAGATAAAATATGAATCATTCAAGAATCATCATGCAACTCAGCCAATCAGTGATTCTTCTAAATTCTTCGAATGCTTCTTATTCTATAATTACAATCTTTATGAATTAGCTTTAATTAAACATATTTCTCCTTACAATTATTTCAATTCAATTACTTTAAGTATTCAATTAATATATTTATCGTTAAAGAATCAGTGAAAATAACTGACATTTTAATTTTGAATAATTTACTTTTATTAATGAAAACTCCAATTTAAATATAGCCATGAATTTCCAATTAAATGATTTGTTCAAATTAAAATACAATAAAGTTTGACAAAAGATATTAATAGTTTTCAATAATTAAATGGTTGACAAAATAAAATTAGTTCTAAAGAAATTGAATTTTGACAACTTCTTATCTGAACAGTTTTTCAATCATTTCAAAAAAATTTAAGCATTATTTTCTGTTGTTTAAAGTTAATCTTTTCTGTGCTATTTATAAGAATTTTAATCTCTGAAAATGAAGTTTGAATTTTTTAAGGTACCACAATTGAAATTATAGGACAGAAGTATAGCCAAATGCATAAGAAAAGATTCTTAAGAAAGTAAAAAAATTTTATTTGTATGATGTTTGATATGATGATTGAGAGGATTATTAGCTCTAAGTTATTGACATTAGAAATCTTGTGCGTTGACTGCATTTCTTTTTTACCAAAACCCATTATCTTTTTCGCGTAAATGAATTTAAGACCTATTAATCAGTATAGCCTTTGAATGAGACACTTCGCCCGCAGTGAGACCACTGGGACAATAACTTTAGCAAAAGTTATTCTATATTTATCATTCAATGTTATTTGTTTTTCGCTTCAATTCCATTGGTTTCATATTTAATTTTATAGAGTATCGATACGTTTACTTGAATTTTTGATCGATTTAAAAAATTTTATTACTTTAATCGCATTTGAAACTGCAGTGCTCTGAATTTAATTTGATTTTATTTCGGTTGAGTAGAAGAGCACATAAAAGTGATCGATATAGTAATGTTTGCTGTTTTAAATTATTTTAAAGTCTATCCAAATCTTATGCGCACAACATCTGACTCAATTAATGATTGTACTAGTAATTAGGTTTATAAGTAAAATAGGAAGAAAATATCTCATATGCACTAATATTAAACTTGCTATTATTGTTATAATTAATAGTTCTCTAAAGATGGTTTGATAGCGCAAAAACTAACTGACAATCTGAGCCTCATTTTTCATTAGTCAGGAGCTCTAATAGTTACTGAGACCATACATGACTTATTCAATAATGATTATCACAGTTAAGATAAAATGATACCCTTGTTCTATAGCTTAGAAACCAGATATTAATTTTACTTTTTCTCATTTCTAAGTATTGATTGTTTTTAATAGTACCAAATCATTGCTCAGTTATCTATTAAATACTACACCATCTAATACTAGGATTGAATAGTAATATATCTATACAATTGTAAGATACATTGGGAGCATTCTTGGTATAATTCGGTTGTTATCAGATTATTAATGTTCTGCTGTTACTGTTCATCAAAAACATTTTTGTACTCCTTGTAAGCATAAATGGGTTTTTGAATCTCATAAATCCCAAAAATAAGTTAATTCTATTAAAATGTTCACATAAGAAGAATTTTTTATCTTCTTTAAACCTAATCCAGAACTAAAGTGAACCACATTTGGCCTTAAGTTTTAACTAATGGAAAATGTAATTTTTCAGAACTATAAAATATGAACATTCTTTCTCTCATAAGTTTTCATCCTAAATGCGTTTTGCTTTTGAATTACTGTAGGCTTAATTCAGTTTTCATACATCAGCACTACTGACAGTATGTCATTAGTTATAGTGTGTCATATCAAATGAAAATTCATTAGAAAAATACGTTTCATAACTCCGAAGGAAATCAATAACTTTAAGGATTCTGAAGTCAACAATTTAGAAACTGAACAATTGGAATAAATAGTAATAAATTTAAAAATAACAAGTTTTTTATTGAAACAGAATTTCAAAGATACCATTTGATGAAATAAATTTTTGTGTTAAGAATTTTGATTTGAGCCTATTTCGAGTTGATTTATCAGAATTTCAAATTCTATACCAAAAAACTGAAACAAGTGAATAGTATATAAAATAGATTTTGTTTCAAAATACGATATTTAATTCGCAGACCACATGAGCATTAATTAATAGTTTGAATGACTCAATTTTGATCGACAAAAAAATTACTGAACACATATTACTCTGATTATTGAAGTGAATATTTTGATACTGTTAGCAACATCACTCATTCAAAATATAGTTGTTTATCTATACAGTGTTAGCTGTGAAGTGCTTATATAACGCTCTATTTATTTGCATAGCACCACTTTCTTAAACTATTATATGCCATATTGTTTGTATTATTTTGTGCACATTTAATGTACAGCTGAGTCAATTTTTAAATACCTAAATCTGTTCAAATGTCAACATTAATATATTTATTTTTGATTTCTGAAAAAATTAATGATAAAGATTTTAGTTTTAACTTCTAATTCGTGTGGATATCATAAGTATATATTAAAGAAATAAATGTTATGTGAAATAAAAAAACTTTGATCGTTGTTGAGGTGTAACTGTTTTAACAAAACTAATACTAATATACACTTGAGTTTACTCTCGAAAACTTTTACAATTTTATTGTCAGAGCATTGATCAAAAATTATTGTTAAAACCTCTCAGTTGAAAAGTGCGTGAGAGTAAGCTTTTAAATAGATCTTTCACTTGAAAATATATTTTCGATAGATTCACATCTTTTTGAAAAATCATTATTTTGAGCTTTAAAATAAGCATTTTTAGTGATGACGTTGACTCGTGATTGATAAACGATAGCTCTGACTGCTTTTAATTGACAAATGTTTTCACTCTTTGTGAGATTCGATTGAAATAATCGTATTGTTTTGAATGAAAGATAATTATTATTATTTCTACTTCTCATCATAATAACACTTTGGTATTAGACACTTGTATCTCACATCCGCATCAGCGGAAGGAAGGCATGTTCTCCCGCTTAGATGAATGAGGTCTAAGACCTCACTTATTTTTAAGATAGTTTTTCTCACTTAATCAATTAGAATATAACATGTTTCAGACTGTTTATTATTTGATAGAGTTTACTAAAAAATATCATCAAAGCTCAAAAAATCTAATAAATGAATTAAATTTAATGCCAAAACATCAGAACAATTTATTTTTATAACGATAAACATTGAAGAAATATAATTTTTATAATGCTGTATGACACATTTTCATTCAATTTGTGGGCCTGGGGATATTATTTATTTTTCTGTTTTATATTTCTTTTTATATTCATTTAGACACAAGTTTTTTCTCATAATAGAATTTCTCAATTATTTAAGTAATAGTACGGACTAAGACACGGATTAATGCATATTTGCATATAATTTGCATATCGTGCATATTTTTCATATTTTGGCCCTTTTCTTGCTTGCATATGCACTTGCATATTTCGTAAATTTTTCTGAAAAATAGACTTTTCAGTTAGGTATTAAGGTTGTTTTCATGCTAAAATTTCCCTGAAAGGTAATAAAAAATTTGATTTACAAACCTTCTTCTCCAACACCTGTTATAGATTGACATTTTGGGGAATAATTTGGAACTTCGAGTTTTAAATATGCCCCACTCAACTCATGTGATACTAAGAAAAGTTTTTCTCCTTATAAATTTCTATTAGCTCAACAACAAGCTTATAATTAATAATCAAGCTCAAATGATAATTAAATATAATAATTTACTTTAAATTATATAATTAGTAACAATATTTACTAGCTTTTTACTTTATTAGCTAATAAAATGGCATTATTCATGTGCATATTCGTGCATATTTTGGCCATTTTTCCCATTGCATATATGCACATATTTCAGCTAAATTTTGTGCATATTTGTCCGGGTCTTAGTGTGGACACAATAAACAGTCAATTTGAGAACCTCTTGTTGTTTTAATTTAAAACTAAGGCATTCACTTATGTACAATCAGCCAATTAAAGTTTGTCCCCATGATCCAGGAAATGATGCGGAAATATAAGGGTTTCAGATATAATTGAGATTTGTATGAGTTTATTGAGATTAATATATAAGTTCATAAAAAAGTAAAATATTAACTCATATATAGCTTACTAATCAATGTTATCAAAAAGACAACTGCTTGACTCACAAAACTTATATTACAAATTTATTTTCTTACAATTTCATCAGAGTTTCATCGGTTTGAATTAATTTGATATTTTCAGTGACTAAACTTATAACCGAACTAATTGCTAAGCTTATTAATGTCTCGTCCCTTAAGTTTTATCCCTACGCATCACTTGATTTTCCTGGATTTGGACAAACTTTGTTTGAGTGACTGAACTTCAATTTTAATGAGGATTCAATACAAGTAATGGACAACATTCGAGCGTTTGGCGACCAGTGCCTAATGCAGATGTTGTCATCAATTTTAAGAATGCGTTTTTATGAATCCAAAATTTTTTATTTAAGCAAAATTACACACTTTTATACAAATCAATTAAATTATTCATAAATAAATATTTTAGACTTGAATTTTGAGACACACTCTTTTGAATAGAATCTAATAAAATGCTTTTATATGATATCTTCAGTGGCGAAACTAGCATAGGGGCCGAGGGGGCACAAGCTTACCCCCAATTCAAATTAAAAGTGAATTATCTTCTTAAAAAGCTTTATTGTATTGTATTTTTTGTGCTTAAATTGCATGAAATAATTCAAATAAAAGCTTTTATGTTCTGCTGACTGTAATATACACTACAATTCAGTAAAGAAATACAATGTATTAAGAAATTTGATGTTTTCCTATGTTTGTGCCCACCCACTCAAAATTTTCTGGTTTCGCCACTGGATATCTTGCATAAAATATTTCGATAGGTTTTAAGCATTGTATTAATAAAATTAGTGTTGAAGAAACAAAATTCCTCACTAAAGTCCATATTATTAGTAAATTTCTCAAAAGAAAGTTTCTCATATAAAACTAAAATTTCTATTTTCCAATACTAATTAATATTACATCTTTTCAAAACTGATGTAATAGTTATAAAAAGGTACAGTATTTCTGCTTAAATACTGACTTACAGTAACGCTTAATACACGCTCTGTTCCCAGTAGAGCTCGGAACGGGTATATGGGTACCCACCCGTCAT
The DNA here is from genome assembly GCA_034699485.1 of Nanhermannia elegantula. NCBI lineage: Eukaryota > Metazoa > Arthropoda > Arachnida > Sarcoptiformes > Nanhermanniidae > Nanhermannia > Nanhermannia elegantula. Next base: position 7,318 of record JAQGCH010001505.1, on the reverse strand, counting down.
TCCGGATACCCGGTTCCAATTCTAAGCACAGGTACCTGTTTATTATTTGTTTCTTTAATTTCTCCTTAAATGGAAAAATCTCAAAATTGAAAGTAAACAAATGCTAAACTACTGCTGAATTATCACATTCTTTCTTTAAGACTATGAAAATAACGTATTGTACCGTATTTTGTTTAGCAGCGACTTTACGAATATTGTTTTGTAAAAGAATTATAAAATTAATGTTTTCAATCTTGTATTGTAAAAGTTTTCCAGCTGTCTCAGAAAGTCTTTATAGCTGTTTAAATCGAAAGGAGAAGGGATTGATAAGTCATTGTGAGAGGGCGGGCTCAATTTAGGGACTTAAAAATTAGTAAACGAGCTACAGGTCGAGTTACAAAATGTTTCCTCTTGAAAAAACTCCACCCCAATAATGCCTAACAAATAAGCAAAATATCTTTTCTTAATAGGCGGGCGCGATAATAAAAAATATTTTCAAAGTCAAACTTTTGCCCATAGAGCTAATGTTTAAAAAAATTACAAAAAAATTAATATCACGTGACTGTACGCATCAAAAATTTTAATATGCTAGCATATAATGTGTCATCACATTTACTCATTTTTAAGTCCCTAAATTGAGCCCGCCCTCCCACAATGACTTATCAATCCCTTCTCCTTTAATAAATATGCAATTTTCTTGTATAAAATCAAATAAACTTAATTTATATTAGCATTTGATTTAATGAAATGTGTGTCAATTACCCGGGTACCCGCCCGGTTCCCGAAATCGGGTTTCCGGTTAATGAAATACCCGGAATTTCCGAGCTCTAGTTCCCAGGCGTGAGCGGGCACTCAATCGCTTCATTTTCTCCCAAAGCGTTAGCAAAAGTTGTGATCGTGTCCGTCATTGGCAATAATACTATTTAAGTATATGTCTATAACATATGACATTTGAAAATTTATTTTCGATTGTGTCCCAAAATTGAACAAAAACCTATCTTTTCAATAAAAAAGAATTGTATTGAGAAATCTACTAAACGCACATTTTATGGAATAAGGATAATAAATTTCTATTGTTTAGAGGGCTATTCATTCTTTAATGTCTAACTGTTGTAAAAATGATTCGCACATTCATTCATCAAAGATAAAGTCAATTCGAACATATTTATATTGAAAAATTTGAAATCTTTTGTTTTACAATTTTTATCTTAAAAATGTTTTATTCAATAAATATTTATTTATTTAATTTTTAGTTTTTAGTATACTGTACTATTCTTTTCACAAAAATCGGCGACTTTAAGATATATACTTTCACGTATAGCGGCTTAAAATTTATATTTATAAGAGCTGTACCACTAAAAATAGAACTCAATGAATAATAAGATAAAAAATTAGAAAAAGATTAGTAAACTAAAAGTTGGTAACTTATCAGTGAAAAGTCTTCGCTAATCATAGTCTATATCTACATAGTTCTCAATTTAAATCAGTGGTTTTCCAGCTTTTATTATTTGTTGAGTCAGATATTAAAATGAGTTTCATATCAATGGTTTTTCTAAATTATCTTAAAATATTTATTAAGTCAAATGACAAAATGTCAAAATATGATAACACGTTTCAAAATCGATATCTTTTTGTGAATCACTTTTGATAATGAAATACATAAATCTGTACAGTTGTCTAAAGATATATGCTTTACACAAAAGTATATATCTTAATAAAGTCGCCGATTTTCGTGAAAATAATAGTACATCAATTGCTGATTATTTTTTCTCGAATTGCGAGATTCTATCTGTTGCTTATCTCCGATGAATTTCATTTGAAATGCTCATCCAATTTGATCCTTTAGACAATTTGAAATGCCTCTCATTTAGACCAGATTTTCTTATTTTAATTTTTCCTTAAATTCATAGTTTGTAATGCAATGCATTAAATTTAGATAAATTTTCTATCAAAATGAATAGAAACAGAGTTTTGACAAGAGATTCAATGCTATTTAAGTGTCGTTTAAATACATAAATTATAAGTTCATTGATTTTTTATTAAAAAGTTAGGTAATCAGTGTTCCGCTTATGTATTGCACTCAAGTTTTACAAAAGAAAATTTGCGTAAAAATTTTAAAGATTTTAAATTAAATTACTTATAAGTTTAGACCAAACAAAAATAATTATCAAATGAAGAGAATTAAATGAAATTAAAAGGCAAATAATGTGATTCGCACAGAGAATGTTTTGTTATTATACAAATGAAAAGGATTGAGTATCAGAATAGAAATAAGACATACATTTTATTGTACACTAGACTTTCTCAAAAGAATACATCAAATATAAAGTACTCAATTTCATTACAACCATTATTTCGATTGTGTAATCTTAAAAACTTTTTGAATAAATTTACAGATATTTAAAACAGTATGTGTTAAATAAATTTTACAAATGAAATAAATAACTTTTATTTTAAAGCTTAAAACCCGGTACTGTGGGTATTGTACTTTAAAAAAATAAAAACTGCTATAGATTTAGTAATACTTATGATTACGGGTATACATCTTTATATGTTTTATGGTATTAGATAAGTATTTTGCATTCCTTATGTGCCAGAACTGTCATTATTGCATTTTTGCTTTTCTATTTTCTTTAATAAGCAAAGCAAGCGATATAATTATGTGTAGATTAAATTTATTTTATTCACTTAGGAATGGGTTTATCAAACACCTTATACATGTAATTTGTTTTCAAAAACTTTATTTTCTTTTGCTCTATTCATTAACTATTTTTTATAATTTTATTATTCAAACATGTTATGTGTTATATTAAATATAGTTAATGAGACATTTTTACAAAATAAACTTCATTTTTAATCATAACTTTGAGATTATTTGGTTAATGAGTGAATATTACATTTATAAAGTTACGTCAAGAGTGTAATATGAAACTTTTTGGATTAGTTCAATAATTATGGCTCAACAAAAACATACCTTTTTTTATATTTGTTTATGTAAACTAAAAGTAATGGTAATTTTTAATTAGTTTCTTCTAGTGTTGAATCAGTTTCAAGAATGAGAACGGAAACGAAAATAGAAATCGTTCAGGAACGAGAACAAAATCTAAATTAAAAAGTATTCAAAAAACGAAAACGAAATTAAAAATTTTGAACTGAATCAACACTAGTTTTAACTGTCTGTTCAAATATTTTGAACATTCATTTCTTTCTACTGTTAGATTCGGGCGTTGACTCTGTAATTAATGCACTTTCAATTAAAAGTAAAATATTTGTCGTCCAAAAATACCTTTTACACAATTTTTAATAATAACTGATATTTTTTGTTTTTTTCTAATACTTGAAGTGAAAATATTCTATCATTTAATATTAGAAAAGCTTTTATTAATTTTAATATCAAAAAACTTAGGTTTCACTTAAAATAATAAATTATCGGTAATTTATATTAGCATTTATCAAAAAATATTGTTAAGTAATCAAAAATAAAATCACAATAAATATTGTTAATTAATAATCAATTATAAAGAAAAAAATATTCAGTATTAAAATAATTGAATTTGATATTCAATGATCTTAATAATGATCAGTAACACGAATATATGTCACATAATCAATGTATGGCATAAATCCTTGTGAGAAATCATATCCAAAATTGCATCTGTTTCTGTCCTTAATATTCATTTTGATACCACAATCATGTTATTCATTTTGTTAACTATAAAATAGTCATTGATATCATTGGACTTTTGTTTTTATCTCATAAATATTCATTATTGTTATTTTCAATTGCTTTAAAGAAGTATCAAAGCCGCAGTTTTTTTATATATATTTTAACACTGGTAGAAACCAATTCTTTGGTATTGTGCACCAATCCCTCAAAAGATTGAGAGCTTGTGCAACACCTTATCTAAACATTTAAAGCAAAAACAAATATTATAGTAATTACTTGAGAAGTAAAAGCTTGTGAAGTAAAGTTTTTTCAGTGATATTTATACTGCAATTCTTTTCAAAATCTCGAAACGTGTAACATATAGTCACAAATAGAAGTAAAGCTTTACAATGCCTTCAAGTTAAAGTAATGTTCGTGGACAGGCAGTAAAATTAGCTTAATTTCTCAAATAACTAAGATCTCAAAGTTTGCAGAGATTTGATATATTTTTCACTTCAAAAGTTTTTTATACACAGCAAAACTACTATTCATTTAAAATTTCTATTTAGTCATTTCAAAGTTCAGATTATTATATTATTCAAAAATGATTGAGATACTGTATCTTAATAAGTTGGTAAAAATGTTTCAAAAAATAAGAAAATAGTTATAAATCTCCATTAGTCAACTCCATTTCAAGAGGTCTCATATTCATCCAGAATTAGAGCAATTTTTACAGGTTTGCACTTTTCAGAAGATCTCATATTAACCCAGAATACTCTTAGTCTCAGGTGAAGACTGAGAGAATGTAAACACGTCTTATCGTTTTCCGTATAACGTTTCTCTCGTAATTTCTCTTTTTCTTACACTTAAATAAAATGAGTTTTTCAATAAATTTAGCTGTTAACTTATTTTTATGATTATTATAACTATAAATTATTAATAAATTCAGTACATTTATTATTTTATTTAGTTAATAAGGAACATTATTTTAAAAAATCGCTATTTTTATATTAAAGTAGAAATTTGTGTTTTTATGGTTAAATTAAAGTTTATCCTAAGCCTCATCGAACTCAATGAAAATCAACCTGAAATCCTGTCGGGAAATTCTGATATTGAATTTTGAAATTTTTTTTATAATGGGCCCTATGGAAGAAATATTCAACTTTGAAAATTATTTTGGGCACTTTTCCGTCTAAATAATTCAACAAATATGGGCTCATTTTAAAGGTCTTGAAAAGAGAAATATTTTAAAATCTTAACGTCTCATGTGAACCCCTGGCAGCACGTGATATTGACTAAGACACGCCCATAATTAAAATTTAAGCCACGCCTACTGAATTTCATTCTATCTTGTAGAGAATTTGATGCTGAATAAGAATCTGAAAATTTTATTTCATTATCTATAATAGGGACGAAGCTAGAGCTTTAACTCCGCACCTATTAGAAATATTGAAATGGAACTTTTATATTCTTATTCAGCATTAATGGTCCACCTGTAAATATAAAATTTGGTGGGCGTGGTCGAAATTTTTTGGCTAAGAAACGCCCACTTTAATTTTTAAACAACGACCACCAAATTTTATTTTTACATGTCGAAATTTAATGTTGAATAAGAATATAAAAGTTTCATCTCAATATTTCTAATAGGTGCGGAGTTAAAGCTCTTTATGTTTTTGAAATTTTCAAGTTTGATCCTAAAGATGAAGTCATGATCAAGGCTTCATTTGTTTTTTTCGGAGACAAAACCCCAAAAATTCCGTCGGAAACTCGGAGCATTTTTGGACAAATTTCGGAAGAAAATTCGAAAATTTCGGAAAATTTTTGACATAGATATCAATGGAAATACAAGTTTTAATGCAAATTTCAATTTGAAAAGTAGAAAATTTTTGCGCCATTTTAAATGAATATTTTACAGTGAAATAAATATAAATTCTAATGAATTTTAAAGGGTATACCGAATTCATTTTTTTATTTTTAATTAAAAAAAATTGAAAAAATTCTAATAAAAAAATTTTTAAGGAAAGAACTAAATTCAAAAATTCTTGCTAAAACACATGAGAAATCCAGTAAAAGGTCCTTTATCGTTAAAAATTTCGGAAATTTTCGGATTTTTCGGAAATTGGGAGAATCAGCAAAAAATGACGAAAATTGGGATTTTCGGAACTTTAATATTAGCTCATTTTGCATGATATTACCTGATCGAAGCTCATTTCATAGTTTACGAACCTTTTGTGCAACACAGAAAAAGTCATAGCTTTGGTCATTAAGAAGAATATGTGACTTAAGACATGTTCGCCGATTAAACCTGATTTTTTATTCCCTTTTTACAAATATTTTTGATTGTGGTTTTAATATCTCTTTCAAACCAAAATGAAGATCAAAAACGATCTCTTTTATGATTCAATCTAAACATTTAGGCGAACATGAATTTTGAAACCAAAGGCTTTAAACTTTTAATTAATAAAGTCATAACTTTAATTAAGTTGCTGTCAATAAAGTGAGAGCTATGAAGAGCTATCAGCTATTCATTAATTTTCTGTTTCGTAAGCAATTAAATTTTAAACAATCAAAAACATGAATTCCTTAAAGGATTTCTCATATCTCATGTATGAATATTAATAGCGTTTACTCTCAAATAATTTATTTTAAGATTGTGTTTATCAAAAGCTTCAAATATAATTAAATTGAAATCATTTTTTTCGAACTATTCATTTTAAAAGCAACCCATTGAAAAAATTGATTTACTTCAAAAAATAGATCAATTAATAAGTAAATTTACTTAAAAGTATTTAAATTCATTTAAACTTATCAATAAATACGTGTCAGTTAAAGCGCTCAATAATTTCTTTGAAATTTAAGTTTAGATTATTCTTTGCTTTATATTAATATCATTTTTGATTTGACTCTAATATAAAATTAAGAAAATTAAATAGACTTTTACAGCCCAGTCAGTAGCGCATTGCTCTATCGACTGAGTGAATGTATTCAAGTCTAGACCGGAATCAAACTTAATGTAAGTTTTGAGATGGAGAGGAAACTCAATCAAATTAACCCAATTTGTTCGAAACGTATAGTTAAACATATGGTGAGAGCAAAGATATGACAATCTATTAAAATGAAATCGAAATAGTTGTGTGAGATCTAGGCTTTTGAAAATTGTAGTGAATATTTTTCGTTAGTGTAGAATATTATTAACATTCTTTGATTCTTCTTTTCTATTGACAAAAGAATAAAATTATTTAATTCATTTTGAAATACATTCGAAACAACATATGGGAAACATTCAAAATTGAAATAAAATCTTAAAATTTTGCTGAGGGCTTTTATATGAAATTCTTTAAATAATTAGTTTAAAATACCATAAGGTACTAATTTGCAAGATCTTAATCAAACATATTTTTAAAAATTTTATCAATTATTTTAAAAATCTGAGAATTTTATTAATTAAGTTAATCTTAACGCTAAAATTTAAAAGAGGTGGTATTTTTTGTTTAAAATATTTTTAATATTCAATTTGACTTATTATAAAATGATTTAGATTTAAAAATCATTTTAGAAATATTCCATGCATTTAATTAATTTTGAAGTTTTATTAATATATAAACGCATATTCGTTTATAAAAAATTTAGTATCTATTTTGGAACGATATTGAAACGGTTACAGATTCAATCAACAAAGCCATTCAAAGTATT
>JAQGCH010001504.1:0-15423 GCA_034699485.1 Nanhermannia elegantula | reverse complement strand
TTTGGCCCCCCCCCCCCCCCCCCCCCCCCCATGACTGTGTACGTACTATGTATATCACCCCTAAAGGGAATTACAATATATTTTAAATGAGTACTTTTGAAAAATTTCTTATATCCTTCGGGTTTATATCAGTCGCAAATATATGTTATATTTAGGTTTTATGAGTTGCGAAGTAACGGCTGCCGCTTATGTAGTATTAAAATAAAAATATTATTTTAAGAAATAGAGAAATAGACTTAACAATAGTGCAGGGATTGTATGTTTGGGAAGTTGTCTATCACTTAAAAATGATTTCAAAATTTCTTTTTATTAAGTTTGTGGCCATCGCTGCCCGAGAAATGAAATCAGCTCAAGATTTCGCTGCGTTACAAAAAATTCCTAAAGCGTACGGTTCTTATGAAGAACTGGCGAACGATACGAATGTAGAAGTGGTTTATATTGGAGTTATTAATGCATTGCATTATTCAGTTACTAAACTAATGCTTGAAAACGGAAAACATTGTTTGGTTGAAAAGGCATTTACTCTTAACTCAAAGCGTAACTGTTCTACAGATTTAAATAAAACAAAAATTTTTTCAAAGCATAATTTTTATATTCAAATAAAGAAACACAAGAACTGTTCGCTTTGGCCAAAGAAAAGAAACTGTTTATAATGGAAGCGATTTGGTCTCGATTTTTGCCCTCATATGAGTTCGTTATGGAACAGATCAAAAGAGGTGTTATCGGAGATGTATATCATGTTTCGGCTTCTATTGGAAGCAGAAATGAAAATGTTGAACGAGTGGCCAAAAAGGAATTGGGCGGCGGAACCATTCTTAACAGTGGCGTCTATGCTATTAATATTGTTGAGCAGGTATTTGACGGAGAAATGCCCGAAAAGATAACATCTGTCGGACATTTGAACAAAAATGGAGTTGATATGAATGTGTCTGCGGTACTACAGTTCAAGAATGGAAGGACCGCTTCTATTGTGTGTCACAGTCAGGTTATTCTGTCAAATGAGGCACATATTGCTGGCACTAAAGGCATAATCAAAGTATTAAAATACTTATTATTTTTATAATTAAACTTATTTATAAATTAATTCAATTCATGGTTTTGGTCAGACATATGCATAAATCATTGTATTTTCGTATAGTTTGCAATAATTTTTTAATATTCTGTAAACTATGGGTATTTCTCAATAGATGTGTGGCATAACTTTTTCAAATAGAATTAATTAGAAATGACTCCTATTTCTTGGTATAAGTGTTTTCATTGTTGATAGGGTCAGATTTACATAAGTGTTTGGCTTTTCTTTCTTTTATGTGCGAATCACTTTCATACATAGCAGATGAGTATTGCACTAAAACCTAACCTAAACTTAACTCTATGAAGGGTTAGGTATTAGTATAATACTTATCTGCTATATAGGAAAGCAAACTTACCCACTCGCACATAAAAGAAAATAAAGCCAAGTGTTTAATTAAAATTTATAAACGCTTTTAACACTGATAAATAAATTTCTATTTCTGATACGGATTTTCTAATCAAAAAGTGAAAAAAATATGCGATAGCGCTACCGAATACTATTGATAGTTCTGTGTTTATTCATTTATATACCGCTTTTTCGACTCAAAGATATCAAAGCGGTTTATACCAGATTAGTGATAGTGTGAATCACATTTACTGTAATCCAGTGAAGTATCTCTGACTAATCAGACGCTTTACTCTATGCAAGTATTGGAAAAATCTTTATGGCATACAGTTAGACTCGAACCCACAGCCACTCAGTGAACTGTGTCAACTTTTGACTCAATTAAGAGCCACTGCATAAACCAATGAGCTATTCAGTCAGCTATAACTTGACAGTTCGCAGAAGTATTAAAACATTTATCTAACAATCAAAAAATAGTAAGATTTTGCAAATGAGAGGAAAAATTGAGAATCAATACATACAGTATTAAATCTATAAAATTATATTAAAATTTTATCTTTACTTTAAATTATACTTTAGTTGGGCTCTGGCTTTCACGCAACTCAAAAAGTTTATGTCAACGATGTTTTGCATGAATTTCCTTTTCCGCCAACAGTATTGCCGTTAGTCTGGGGTCAGGCGGCTTCTGGGCTCAGATACCAGGCCAATGAAGTGAGGAATTGCATTAAAGCCGGAAAATTAGAAAGCGATATAATGTCTCACAAAGACTCGATACTAATCGCTAAAATTGAAGACGAGTTGAGAAAACAATTAGGGGTTAAATATGATGTCGACTCTCTATAATTGAAACCAATTTCAAAGTAGATAATTATTAATGACTTAACATAGATTACAATAAGCATTAGCTAATGTTGAGTAAGTTATGTAAAAAAATCATTTAATAATAAAATTGTTGAACATTTTTATTTTTAAGATGACTTTCCATTAATTATATACAGAAATTAATTGTCATGTAATAAGATATATATATATATATTGGTGAAACTCTGAGATATTTTAAGAATAGGTTATCTGAACTCATGCCTTATATTAAAAATAAAATGACAGAAAACTTACCGCTTGCTGAACACTATTTTACAGAAAGTACCGGTAATACAATGAATTGGATTAATGCAAAAATCATAAAATCTTGTGTTAACTGGCATAATAGGAAGCTTGCTTGTTGCATGCTGCTATTATCAATTAAGCGTGAATTATAAAACTCACCAATGCTAAAAAGCATAAATATTGCATCATACAATAAGATTACATTTTTAGCAAGTAACTTTTTAAATAATTTTGCACTGCCTTATTAAATAAGTAGAAATATATTAAGATTAAAATTATTTTTATTATAATAGTGAAATGTATGTCAATGGTATATGTGTTAACATTAAAATGGGCCAAATTTTGTATTTTAGCCAAAATCAGTTCAATATCTCTAATAGAATCATATCTTTTTTCAAATTATTTAATCCGCCCTATATTTATGATAATCCTAATCAAGTTTGTAATCCACTCATCAAAATTATAGAGCTTTTGATTCCTATAGGAGTAGCTCTCGTTGGGAAATAATTTTTAGGATTCTTCACAAATCTATCTCGGCTCGAGGGCCCTTTTTGAGCTTGAGGCTCAGGCTTCAGGCTCAAATCTCAGATATTTGAGCTTGATGAGCCTGTACCCAAGATTTCACAGAAACCTGTGATAATGTGATATGTAATTTAAAAATTATATTTAATATGGATATAAATGCAATTTTGATATGCTTAGAGCTAAAACATTAAGGAAACATAGTACTCTAAGTTTCTTATTATAATAATGGAAAGCATTGCCTCAGGCAGGCTCGGCTGGAGAGCCTTTTCGAGTTTACAGGCTCAGGCTATGAGATATTTGAGCCTAGACTCGGTGTTTTCGAGCCTATGTTCAACTTTAATTATCATTCAATTTTAAGTGGATTTTTTTACTCATAACCAATTTTTAATCAAAATATGTTGATTTTTTTGAGGGAAAATGTTATTGTAAAAAATTTTTGGCAAGTACACTCGGTGACAAAACCTCTGGACCTGGTTTTCAGCTATTCTATGCACCTAGACATTGATCAATTTTGATAAAAAAATTTTGAGTAAACTAGAGTTTGCACAAAGCGGCATTTATCTCAATCAACAAGCTTATTAATTAGCATGCTAAATTAATACAGAAAAATTTAAAGAAAATTTTGAAATTCTAATCAATACAAACGAAAATACTCGAAAAATGGTTAGATACGTTTATTTTTGTTTTTCCTGAAATCTGTTATCTTGAGTAGAGCAGCGCTTCAAACTTGAAAATTATGAAAGTTGAATCGAGTGTAGCCTACCATAGCCTTATCCAAATTTCTTGAGACTGATGTCAAATTGTAGCTTATCTAATATCCTTTACACCCATTTCATCTGTTACTATCTGACATAAATATTTTTCGTTTTATTTATTAATTAATGTTTTTGCTTTGAAAATCTATTCTTAAATTAACAATAAAATGAATCGTATAATTAAATTAATGGTAGGATTATAATGAAGTAAATTTATTTAACGAATAAAACAAAAAGTATTAATGTAAAGGACATTAGATAAGCTACAATTTGACACCGGTCTCAACGAATTTGGATTAGGCTATGGTAGGCTACACTCCATTCAACTTTCATAAAAGCGCTGCCCTACTCAAGACTCAGGCAAAACAATTGCTTTCATTTATAATTATTATGATTTGTATTATAAATATTATTTGGATTTTAATTAAATACAACCCAAACACGAGTGAGTATTAAAACAAAACAAATATATATTTATCTTATGTTTTAATGACTAATATTTTGCTTTCGTTAACAACTTATGATTTTGTTTATTAATAAAAAAAAATGTAAATTCAAAACTAAATTCAAAGTTTATTTAATATAATATTAATTAAATATTAAATACAATAATTAGCAAATGATATACAATTTCTATAATGAATAGCTTTTCATGCATTCAAACGTTTACAACAGAATTGATGTAATTTTTTATAATGTAATGAATGAAATACATAAATGAAAAAATGTTTTGTTTATATTTTTATTGTATTAAATGATTCAATGATTTATATAAATGATTGAATAGATTATGGACTTAATTATGTTTTTAGACAGTTATATACAAAGCGAAGAAAACATTTTTACTATTTATATCAAAACGTGCTTTTCGTCAACAAATCCTAAAACTTTTTGAAAACTTTCACTTTTTAATTCAATTTGAGCCCAAAATATGTTTAATAACTCATAAATCATGACTTTAAGTAAAATTTTTTTAATAATTATTTAGGAAAATATCTGTTTTAATCAAAATTTTTAAAGTTTTAGTTTGTTTTCAGTTAAATAGATATAAACAATAACGAAAACTAATAGTTTAGAAACTAAAGCATTGAATTAAAGTTAAAGTTTAGCAAAAATTATAATCAGATCAAAATTTTTTAGTCAGAAATGTTTTAAAACTTTAAAAAGTTGACAGAAATTCAAATAATGATAATAAGTGTTAAGTAAACTATTTTTAAAAAATTAATCAACTTTTTCAAGTCCTTAAAATCAAAATCAAGAAAATACGAAAAGAGATCAACATTTGAGTCAAAATGATTGAAAAAAACGAGATTTAGAGAAGTATTGACACAAAAAAGACACGTTTTGTCTCTGAAACAGAGAAATATAAATAAAAAATACATAAAAAATATGAAACATATGACAAAAATCAAACAGTATTTAACTCTAATTTATCGATGAGTTGGCTCTGATCAGTCTGATGATTGATGGATGGGTTGTGCTGTGCGTTTTGGTGACGACTGAGACTATATTTACTACTAAAACATTTTCCACAGTTAGGAAAGTCACACATATTAGGGTTAACAGTGGAGTGGAGTTTACTGTGCTCTACGAGATTGTATTTACGCACAAAACTTTTCCCACATTGAGGCCAATCGCATGAGAACCGTCGACCTGTGTGTATATTTCTGTGCGCTTCTAAGTGTGGCTTTTGTCGGAAACGTTTACCACAACTCTCGTAATCGCAAACGTATGGCTTCTCATTATCACAACAGCAGTGACTGTGGTATTGTTGCTGTTGTTGCCGTTTTGTTCGCTTCGGCGTTACGCCACTACTCGTTCCCCCACTTATTCCGCTGTCGAGTGAGAGGTTTACTGAAAAGATTTTAAAAAAGTTATTATTTTCACAAAATTGTATAAAAGTTTGTTTTTTAAGTTTGTGTTTTTTATATTTAACTATTGATTACTGTTTGAGATATATGTCAAAAAGTTATTTTTTGTATTTAAAGATCTGGGACTTCAATAGCAATTAATTTTCAACTTTTTTGACATTTTTGGCTTCAAATCAATAATTCATTTGTTTGGTAATAAACTTGTAATTAATAAAAGTTTTATAATAAAAGAGTAAATAAAATAATTGAAAAACTAAAACGAAAACAATATTAAACCCAAATATAAGACCAAAACCGACACAAAATCCTACAAAACCCAAAAAGCCAATTAATAAAAAAACAAAACCTAAAAAAACTTAAATACAAAACAGACACAAAACTATTCAAAACATATTTAATCTCTATTTTAAGTACAGTGAAAAATCTGTATAAAAAGTGAGTTAAAAAGCTATTTATGCAAAGAACTGGTGAATAAATACAGAAAACACATGAAAAGCATTAGAATCTGGTTACAAAGTACTGTCAAACAAAAGAGAAACAAAACTAAACCTAAAATAATAACAAAAAATCAAAACTCAATAAAAAAACAGACACAAAACTACTGAAACATAACATACAAAACACACATTTCTAACAAAAAACTGGAACCAAACACAAGAACTAAACCGAAAAAACCCGAAAATAAAACCCAAAACACACGTGAATTGCCATTATTGATGACATTTATGGAGTCCGACAACTGTCTCATCAAATGCTTGTATTGTTCGCATTCATCTTTGGTTTCTTTGCACTTATTCTTCAATTTCTCGCATTCGTTGGTCTTATTGTTCAACTTCTTCCTCAAGAGTTCATTTTCGTGACTTAAGTGATTCAACTCTTGTTTCAGATCATTGTTATTATTATTGATCACTGCGTTCGCCATCGGATTATTTATAACCGAATACATAGCGGCCGAAGAGGACAGCATTGAGTTTTGTGACTGCATTTCATACACATATACTTCACATACATATCATCTCTGGTTTTAATTGATATACACTTTAAAAATATTTGTATTTATCTGTTTTGCGTATAATTTGGTTAATAGTATTGGTTTTTAAAACCCGAGTCTGTAATAATGGCTGAATGTGAACAACAGATGAATTGATGTTTATTTTTTGTTTGTATTTGTATTTTGTTTGGATGTATTTTGTTGTTCAATATTATTTCGTTTTTAGGGCTGTTTTGTCTATAAGTTGTTTGGGGTGATTGTACTGTATGTGTCGTTTGGGTTTTGGGTATTGTTTGTGTGTGTTGTTGCAAATGTAGACCTTTTTATGATAGATGGTTTGCAGTGTCAATTGCGTGTATATATGTCTTTAAATAGTACTTCTATTGTATGTATTTATAGATTGTTTTTGTTAAGGCTTTAATTTATATAATCTCTTAAGTTACGAATATTAGGACTTTTTGTGACTGTTTGGGTCATAGCAAATGTATGCACGTCACTACTTTTAATAGGACTGTGATTTAACAAAAATATTTTTGCTCTTATTATTATTTCTGTTGACAAATATATAACATCTATACATGAGTCACATGCAGTCAATTGAATACCTAATTAAATATTTTAAGTTAACCCACACTTAACTAATCCAATATAAAAACAGCACTTAAGGACATATATCTTGCTGTCAAATAATGACATATTTATTAATATACAGTAAAACCCCTTTGTTTAGTAATAAAACTAATTATAGAAATATAAAACTTTTTTTACGTAATTTGTGTACATTTTGAATACTTTTAAGCATTTGTTTACAAATAAGGAGTTTTTTAATTTTTTAATCAAATTTTAGTTAAAAAAATATTAATTTAATGAAAAAATGGACTCAAATACAAAACAATTGACTCTTAATTCAGATATTAATTCAACAAAAAGTAAAACACTTTTTAATATATTTTTTGAGACTATTTATCATAACATTTGAGTCAATACTAAAAACTTGTTTAAAAATGAATTTAAATATAATTTTATTGACAGAAAAATCTGAACAAATAATAAACAAATCAAATGACAGCACATGTGAAGAATGGTTGACATCATTAAGAGATGAGATGTTAAGCGAAGAGTATATAAGACTTAACTATAAGTCAATAATGGATTCAATACTTAATAAAATAAATACCACTGAAGACGAACAGAATCCACAATTACTTAAACACTTATTAGAGATACTGATGAATACGTTAGAGTACAACAGAAGACATCCATCGCCTCAAAGAAGCTTTGAATTCAACGACAATATCGAAATACTGGTAAACAAACTGTCGATAAATAGCGAAAACTTTTCAACAGATGACTTAATGACAGAAAACCTATTAATAAAAGCGATAAAGTATTGCATAAAAGACAGTAATTGTGATAATTATAGCAACGAATTAGTGATTAATATAACAGAAAAATTGCTGTCATTTCTAAACGCCATTAAACAAACTCTTAAAATACAATCAAATACTAAACTAATGATTAGTTTAAATAACTTAATACTGAATACCATTCGTTGTATATATTTATTAATCAATAACTTTAAGTATAATATAATTACACGTGATTTGAATCAGTTTTGCGGACAATTATTAGGAGTATTAAAGTTATACTCTTTTTATGGTATTCCCGGCTATGATGTGTCCAAAATTCGATTCTCGGCTATATATCCGTCACATATCAGTCAATACGTGCCGACCGATAGCACTACTAATGACACGAATCAGAGAAAAGGGTCTATTAATCGAAAAACAAGACATAAGAAGAATATAAGCAATAATTCAATTAAAAAACAAGACTTAGAGGACGATAACGACTGCTATTATGCGAACAGCGCTTCTGTAAAGACCTCTGACTCTGAGTTTTCGTCTTCGGATTACGACTCGTTTCCAACTTTTGATGAAATACGTATTCAGAGATCAATCGCTAATAAAATAAGACTTATTTCGTACGAAAGCCTTTCATCAGCTCTTAATCTATTCGATAAACTAATTATATTCGGGTTTTGGTCCTCATTCATACCCGACTCGTCCGCATCTCTCACACCATTCACTATATTGTCATCAATACTGAGAGACCCGTCAGCGAGAGTCAGGTCTTCTGCTTTGAGTTTTTTATATAGACTTCTATTAACTGGCGATCAGTTTGTCATGACTTTAGCCAACGATACGTCACAGAAGACATCAAAACAGCTCTCTTTCACGCCATTATCGCTATCATTGGCCGCAATGGTGTCTGAAATTCACAGCGGATTCGCTTTAATACTATTTTCAGAGACAAACACTTCTGTACTGATTCAGGCGTTTAAGTGTTTATCGCTTTTAATAACTATTAGTCCTTATAATAAACTAAAGACCGGATTATTGACTAATATTTTGTATAAATCGCTGTTTATGTTAAGCCATAAAGATATACAAATACAGAACTCATGTCTGGCATTAATGGTGAAGATCTTTGAGTTGGAACCGATTCCTGAAGAGCTTAAATCATGGATTTCTAGCACTGATGGCATTCAATCGATTAATAAATTATTTAACACTAGTATTGAATTTGTTTTAAGCCTACAGTCGATTATTCTTTGCGGCGAATCATTAAAACTATTGACAACTGTATTGAGACAAAAATCTATAACTGAATTGCTTTTAAGTATAGAAGAAATTAATTTAAGTATTGATTTATTAATGAATATTGCGGTCAATTGTGTGCAAAATGAGGTCTCAGTTAAGAATCAAGTCATACAAAACCTCGTTTGCAAATACCTGTTCGCTATCGGATCTGCCCTTAAGTATCAATCTATTGATGCCATAAATGAAAACGCTTTGAAGCACAAGAATTGGTGGTTAACTGTATTGAAAAGTAATTTATTAATTAATGGTCTGAATAGCGATAACACGACTATAACTCAGTCGTCTGAATGCGTTTTAATTGACTTTTTGTCAACTATTAGTCCACAAGTATTTGATTTAATGGAAACTAAAGACAAATTTCATTTAATATCAATTCTATTATCAATCGCTAGAAATACAGACACTATTAGTGAAGACAGTAATTGTCAATCGGCTGCCATTCGGTGTTTAGGTCTCTACCAGTCGTTCAAATCAATGACAGAAGACTTGAGTTATTTATTTGACGTCTCAATGATTTCGATTGAATTAATTGAGACATTTTTGGATAATTATAATGAGAAAAAGTTATCGCATTTATTGCTATATCAGAGCTCTTGGACTTTAGCGAACTTTTGCGACATTTTAAAGAAGTCCTATTTGGAAAACACTAATGATATCACAGTTTTGTTTCTCTTTAAGATAATTGAATGCGTGTTAAGAGGTTTTGACGTAAATATAGTTGGAATTCAAGGCGAAAACATTAGGACTAATTTGGTTCGCATTACTGGCAGTGCTTTATATCTAATTATGTTTAGAGAAGAAAAAGAGCCCACACTTGAGCTCACAAATAGTGTTCATAATAAATATTTGGATTCAATTATAGCCTCAATTCAGAGATTAATTAATTGTTTGAAAAATAGTAAGAGTTTTAAACTTCATTGGAATGTATGTAATGTTTTCTCTTATTTATTAGAAAGTAATCTGTTTTTAGAGTTATGTAAATGTAGTTATGGTTTAGGTTTAGATCGAGATAAAGGTCTCAAAAGTGATTGTCTTTTAATTGACTGTATTTTTGATAATTTGATTCATATTATGAACACTTCTCGTAATCATAAAGTACAGTCATATGCTGTTTGTGCCATTTGTTCGCCAATTAATTGCTATTTTGGTGGAAAAAAGTTTAAGGACTTATGGATTTTGATAACTATTTTTATGATTGAAAAGTACTTTTCAGTCCCTTTGAATATAAGGCAGAATTGGTTCGAAAAGTTTTGTTTTTCTATTAATAAACTAATAGTTAATTGTTTTGATAATGAAGTCAGAAATGATATTAATATTAAGGAAACTGTCTGTAAATTAAATGAATTTTTAACTAACGATGAATTTGTTATGAGTTGTGATCAGAAGAATAGTGATATCATTCAGGGTCTTATTCAGAATTTGAGTCTTTAATGAGTTATTTATTTTTCTATCAATTCTGTTAATAATTTAATAAATTGTATCAAATTTTTATACTTATTGTAATTATTTTTTTCAATTAATTAAATAAATATTTTTATTATTTCTAAACCACATAAACATTTACTCAAATATTAATTAGAAATTAAGTATTTATTTAATGAAATATTTATAAATTTTATTTTTCATTTTAATAAAGTTTTACAAAATAAATACAGAAATGAAGCACTTTTTCAATATTACATAAATAATTACTTAAACTTCAGAAATATTTTTTTAAACAAAATATTCTGTGTTTAATAGTAATGAATGTGAGAAATATTGCGTAAAAACTAATCGAAAAGCTTTTTAAACTCAACACAAATACCAGTTTAATAATACTTTAAACAAAACACTATTTGAAAAAACTTTGAAAACTCATTAACAGACTGAACACCACTCACACAACTCGAGTGATTCCTCTGCATCGAAATGTCCATCTGATGACACCCGCGCCGGCTGTTTGGGTAAGATATATATGAAGTTTGATTTTTTTAATAGTTTTAATATTCAATTAATGGAAAAAAATTTTTTTGCAGTTATTTATTGAAAAAATTGCTTCCAGAAAGTACTTTCTGTCACTTTGCATATAATACTTACTCAATCCGCACAAACAGAGGTGTGATATCAGTGGTTAGTCGGTTATTAAATTTCTAAATAGAAATATATAAAAAATTATTCAAAAGTAATGTAAATTATTTAACTATTGGACAGTTATTATAGAGTGAAATAAGCCATAAAACTGTAATCGCTTTAAAATAATCCAAAGACTGTTAAGTTCTTGAGATTTGAAACAGTTTGAAGTCAATTAAAGTTTATTTCTTTCTCTAATATCTCAGAAAATATCTAACTTTGACTTCCTCTGCAACTAAACCGGTTATTAATCACATCACAAACACCATAGACTGTGATATACGGGAACTGTTTAATTACAAGATTGAATCCACTGTCATAAAGAAGTTGCTGTATTTGAATGACCTGTAATTTTGTCAGTTTTGACACTGAATGCAATAAAATATCTCTTACTTAGCTATCAGTTTTCTAATTAAGTTTTGGCAAATATTTATCAAAGTCTCGAAATAAGTAGTCATTAATTTTGATGCAAAATAACTTACACCTAATTTTAAACTTGCATTGAGTTAATTGATTACACAATTATTGACACATATTCTCAAAGGAATTATGACTTTTATTTAAATAAAACACATATTAATTGAACTTTAATTATGAGAACTCACAGAAAAAGCTGATTAAAAAGACTTTTTATACACAATAATAACTAAATGAGAGTCTAATGCATTATAAAAGTTTATATACAAGAAGTTGATTAAACATGTTTTTGTTGAACAAATAATTTTTTAAATGTTTTTCCTATACATATGTTATTTATATAGCATTTAAACTTAAATATTGTGATAATTACGAGTATTTATATGATGTTATAGTGTAATAGTTTGTGTTTCTAAACTACGTCTAAATCGCAAAGCGTATGATTACGACTAATAAATATTTACGATATAAGTTGTGTTACTTTATGATTATATTCATAATAATTATCAGAAATTTAAAAATATCGACAATAACTATAACATAACTAAATCAATACATTAATAAGTATATTGATTCCCAAAAGTCCATTTGCAACTGTGCGATAGCCAGTGGTGGGGCTTAAATCCACCATAAAATTGTGACAAATTCATTGTATGCCTAATACTGCCCTTCATAGAGATATTTTTAGAGATTATTTTGAACTTAATTTGATAAAAAACATAATTATATGAAAGTCTATAGTTTTGAAATTATTTTCAATATAACTCTAAATTCATTTTTAGCCCCAATAGACATAAAATGATGACTACGCCACTGGTTTGCATACAAATCATTTTTATATTGTATCGTATGCTTTAAATAAAGTCAAAACTAGTGTTTACCGGTTGTAAGTTTATTAACTCATTGTTCTATACTTTAAGTTCTGGATATAGTCTTGGGTTTCATTATATAATACATTTTTTTTGCTGACAAATGCCTGTCATTAACACTTTGGATCAATTTTTTCAAAATAGTAAAAGGACTCAAATGACAAGTTTTTCATTACATATAAAGCAATATTTAGTAACAATCTTCAGAACTAACTGAACATTAATTGAATAAAACTCAGAACCGGTGACATATTGATTGAATTTTAGTCAAAGCGTGCGATACAATAATTGTGGGGACGTTTGGGACACACTATAGATGCTGTTTAGGAATAATAACTTATTATCTTTTAATAAGACAGTTGATTGAGATTAAGGTTTAATTATATTAAAAAATTGGAATAAATTTTAATAATAATTAGGGTTAAAAAAAATTCTTAACGTAATCAATACTTATTGTAATGAAAGGAAAATAATTTAAAGCTTACGATAACTTGTGATTTAGTATAGCCTGAGATTTAACTTTATGTGACATTAAAGAAGAGCTAAACTATAACTATAGTAAAAGATTAATTCAATTAATTAATAACAAAAATGTGTTATTAATAGAAATGATTGAATGTAATGGATATGAAAATCATTTGTCACACGAAATGACAGCAAAAAAATGTTTTCACTTTTAAATGCGAGAAAACTTTTTTCCACTCAATTAATTGTATTTATCTTTTTCTTCTACTTATTATTTGATATCTGTCTTCAACTCTTCATTATCTTCAGTGATAAGCTTAACCTTCAGTACTGTGTTGAACACTTTGGTGTCTCATTAGACTATATTTACCTATAAATTAAATTTTTCAAAAATTATTTATAACCAAAATTGTTTTTAAAAATTAGTTAAAAGTATTTCGTATAATATTATGATAAATAAGTTCAGGAAAACCTATACAACAGTGAAATTCAATATTTATTGTATGAGAAAAACTAATTTTAAATAACTTTATCTTAAATACAGTGAAAAATTGCATAAAATTGAGTTAAAAAAGTATTTATTAAAGAACTGGTGAATAAATAGAATCTCGTTATAAACAACTGTCAAATAAAAGAGAAATAATTTTATTATAAGCGGAGTTTAATTGTTGTTCACCAAAGCGAGAGATTACTTATTTTGTGTATTCACCAGAACTTGAATTTAAATACTCTTTAACCGGATTTGAACGCTATTTTCACTTCTTTTAAAAGAGAAATTTTTGTACTATTTTTCTGAAAAAATAATTACAGAATTTCACTGCACTATAAGTTTTCCTCAACTTATTTACAAAACTATTATAAAAGTAAAGCCTTTCGGTCATAACCTAAACAAAAACAGATATATAGTATAGAAATGAATAAAAATAATTACTCGAAAAAAATTTGCCGCAGTTCTGAAACTCGCAGACATTGGGATTGACTGACGAATGGAGTTTTCGGTGTTCGAGTAAATTGTATTTCCTCATAAAGCTTTTTCCACAGTTAGGCCAATCACACGAGAATCGGCGACCGGTGTGTATATTCTTGTGTGTGTCCAGATGTGGTTTTTTGCTGAACCGTTTACCACAATTATCCCAATCGCATACGTAGGGCTTCTCTGTGTGACAGCACGAGTGACAGCCGCCGTGCGAGTGGTTCTGGTATTTGCGAGATTTTGTGGCCGTAGGGACTGTGCCTTTGGGTCAAATAAAAAGATTTTGGGTTAATTTAGGTTTTATTTCATATTTTTGTTAAGAGTTTTTAGTATAAAAAGTTGTTTTTTGTTCATTTTTGTTATTATTTGTTAGTATTAGTTAATAAATTAAGTTAATAATTAAAATTAATTAACTTTTGTGCATAGATTGTAAAAAATATTCAATAAATAGCTTACATAAAAAAATTAATACAATAGTAACGTATAAAAAATTTTAATGAAGTTAAAAAAATTTTTAATCTGAAAACTTTTTGCTGAAAACAACCAAAAAACACAACAATTATAAAAACAACAGAAAAGAAACCAAAACAAAATACAATTTAAACAAAAAAATGATAACAACACAAAATAAAAACAACAACAATAGACACAAAAATGGCGAAAATAGCGACAAAATCAATACAAAAAAAAGTGACAAAAAGAAAGAAACAATAGAAAAAAAATTTTGAACAATACCAGGAGTAGAGTTGCCATTAATTAGCGTATTATTTAATTGGATCATAACTTGCTTATATCGCTCGCACTCGAGCTTAGTCTCTTTAATTTGTTGCTTCAATTTATCGCATTCACTGCTTTTAGCGCTTAATTTTCGCCTCAATTGTTCATTATCTGCGTTCAAGCTATCGATCTGTTGTTTTAAGCCATTGTTCTCATTGATGGCATTGCTATTCAAGACATACATCATTGAGTTGTTGGGATTCATCTTAATTAATATCAAAAAATATTACAGCTTATTAAATAAAAACAATTTTTTGTGCCTGGCTGTAAATGAATGGCTTTTTAGGTTAGTGAACAATAATATGACCTCAATGTAGACCTGCTATAATGGCCGCAGGTTTGGGGGGGTTTGTGTTGTAGCTCTTTTGTCATACTTTAGCGTTGGTTTTAGGGTTTTCTGTCAAGAGATCTTTTTATTTGACTGTACTTTCAATGGGATCAATGCTTTTGTTAATCATTGGAAAACATTTAGCATTAATAATAG
>JAQGCH010001503.1:0-15425 GCA_034699485.1 Nanhermannia elegantula | reverse complement strand
GCCTTTTTCTCTAAAATGTCTTATTCATACATATTCTAAATTTAATATTAAAACTTATTTCAAATTCTATTAAAGTTGTTGATAAATAAAATTTGCTTAATTAAAAAAATGCATTTTTGAATAAATAATTTTTATACAATTTACTATGCATTTTATCTATTAGTAAAAATCTGTATTAAGTTATATTTAGAGATCCCCATTAACTGGTTAAACCATTTTTGACTAATTAAACCCACAATTTTTGCCAGTTGGCTAATTTAGTTCAAAAAAATAAACCCATAAAAATCAATTTTTGAGGGTTGGGTAGAATGTTTGTGAGCATAGGACACTTGCTTTTTGAAAGTGATTAAAACGGGTTTTTTGAGACATTCTTTGTTAAAGTGATTGTTTAGTGAAATATTTTAATTTGGATTAAATTGTTATCAAATATTTGTGATATTTATGTGAAATAAAATGACTATCAATTGAAGAAAAATTTTTTTATGTGCTAACTTTTAATTATTAAACCCATTAAAACCAGTTTTGGTAAAGTTTTATTAAACTTAAACCCAATTAAACCAGTTTTAGGTGATCTCTAGTTATATTGAATAAAAAGTGAATTATTCTAAAATTATCTTTTAATAAATTATTGAACTGATAACGGATTGTCTACCACTGTCGTAAACAAAGCTGTGGCGTGTTTCATGATCCACTTGAACATCGATAACACGCTCTCAAAAGACTAACTTATTAAATAATAAGTAGCACTAAATAAAAATTGAATGACATTTAAAGCTCAATTATGCAGTAGAAAAGAAAAATACTAACTTCTAAAAAATACAATCACATAAAACTTTCTATAAAATGAATTAACTTTCAATTTAAGTTTCAGCGCATACGTTTCCTCGGCCCCTATGCTAGTTACGCAACTGCTAGGTAGCTATTTTGCATATCACAGACAATATACAGGAATTATAAGTACGGTATAGTGTTTCAGTTGTGTTTACAATCAAAAGATGTCTAAAGTGTTACCGTTCTATAAATTTTTATTGTGTTTACGTTGAATGTAAAATAAAAGATGGCTTTACTAAAGCGCATTTGAGCACAAACACATAACTGGCTCATAATAGTGTGCAATGATGGCAAAACACTTTTAGTTCAATACAGAATATGTTCCTAAACAGTGATCCACACGCTCGACGCTCGCGCTCGGAGAAAAAATGTGAGCGCTCTCGGGAAAAAAGGAACGCTATTCGCTCAGTTTTTGAGGCGAGCACCGAGCGTTTAACGAGTGTCAAGTTAGTTAAGTTAGAAAGTTAAAAATTTTTACACTTTTGTTAATTTTATTTGAGCTATAAATCTGTGCTCTATATAGGTTATTAAATATGATATGATATTAAATAAGTATTTAAAGAGAATATTTTCTGTTTTTTAAAAAGGGGAAACAAACTTTCAAATGATTCAATTATTGACCTTCTAATAAAACAGAATAATTGACAACTGTAAAAAATGATATTTTGTAAAAATTGAAGAAATTCATTCATTCATTCATTTTCATTACCGCGTTAGTCCGTTAGGGTTGCGGTTATGCTATTTCATATTAAAAACATATATCAAAAATTATATATTAAGAATTGACGCTTGAATGCTCGAATGCTCACGCTCGAGTGTTGAGCATCACTCTTTCTATAAACTTAGAATCTAATGTTTTTTATGGCGTTTCTAACCGATATACCAACCTTTTCATATATAAATTAAAGGCTAAAATATATCATATATAAAAAAATTCTTAAATTAATTTTAAACAGAATCAGATACTTATATTTTTTTATATAATCAAATATCTCTTTTTAAAAATTTTTTATAAGATTAATATTAATTTTGTATTAATACTGCATAAAATTTCTGGTATGAAAATAATTTATATGTAAATATTTGAAAAATTGCTTCTCTCAGTAATAGATTCATATAAATTGCTCTAAAAATTTCTTTAATTTCTGTGGAAATTAAAATTTCTATTTGGACTTTTGAACAAAAAAAAATCTTGATTTAGTATCTCATCGACAAATTAGGTTAACTCATAAACCGTTTCTCTCTAATTATAAGTAAACTAAAGAGCAATAAATAATTAATTGACTTTACACTACAATAAAGTTATCCAAAATACAAAAACTAATTGCATTTAACATTAGTTTCGCGAGCGTCACGAGTTTATGGGATGTATAGGTCGTGACTTTGTTTCTCAATTTCTCTCTCTCTCTCCCTCCCTCACTCTCTCTCTCTCTCTCTCTCTCCCTCTCTCTCTCTCTCAGTTTCTGATCCCTATATATATATTGATAACTCATATTCCACTATATATTGCTTCAAATTTAGGTGAGTGTGAAAATTATTGCAGATGTTGTGATGTGTTTTACTGCAGATGATGTCTCTATCAATATATGAATATTATATATTTATTGATTTTCACATTAATAACAATACTTGTCTATTATATACTCTACGCATCACTTAAAATACAACCAATTTTTGCACATTCTCCGTGATATTGTTTAAACTTAAACTATCGGTGATTTTCATGCGAAAATTGTGTTGTTATTACATATTGCGTGACATGTTTTTGCTTAACATTGTTTGCGGGTGTAATTTATCATCAAAAATAAAATTCATTATTGAAAAGTATAACCTAAAAAGATATCTTTGCTGTCATACGATTTTACAGTTGATTAAACTGTATTAAGCTCTAACACAGAAACCAACTCAAAATGATTTTAATACTTATGCGTTCGATAATTTGTTGTTCAATAGTCTAAAAATAGACTTATTTGTTCCAAAATGAATTTAAATTCTCGAATTTAATTCTGTAACTTTTTCCCATTAGTGTGAAATACAGTTTCAAAGTTGTTAAGAACATAAAATCTCAAAGAATTACTTTTTATCCATTTATCTCAAACAAAAATAGTAATAGATTTGTAAAAGGATTTTCTTTTAAATATAATATCACTTCTCCTAATCCGTTAACTAAAATCTAGTATTGATTTGATAGTGAGATAAAATAACTTGAGTAACACAAATGCCCTTTTATTTGATTATAATGGAAAAACATTTTCAACATTAATATGTAGTTTATTGAAAAGATGAACATTTCAATAATCGTTAAGAGCTATAGTTATATAAATGCATATTTGCATTACTTAATCGTTATTTAACGTTCTTATATAAACAGAAATTTTTAAGTTCAATCACAAACACATACAACACATACAACACATACAACTCATACAATACATACAACACTTGAAAACTTAAACATCAAATCATGCTTCACATCAGCAAAATGTATATTCATTTCAAATCTCCTCAATTTATCTTTAAATCTTTCAAAAAATTTACTATTCTTTCATTGAATAAGATTTATAATATATGCTATTATTTTTTGAAGCATCACTTTTATTGGATACAAAAAATTTAAATCCCCTTTAATTCAAAAGTAAATATTCAGTGAGATTTAAATCTATAAATTCTCGTTTCAAGATTGAAAAAATAAGTTATACATAAAATATTTGAAAACTGAGTTTCAATCTGTATAATAGAGGACAAAATTGATATTTCTCTAACTGTATTCCACCAAAATGCTTATGAAATAACAAATTTCAAAAGTTTCAGTCTTTTAAATCTAATTTATATATTAATTCTTAGTTTATTATATCTTTATATACTGTACATTCAACTGTAGATAATTTCGAGAAAAACTTGATGACTACGAGAAAAATTGATGACTTACCAGAATTTCATAAAATATAAGAATAATTAATTGAATTAAACAATAAAATATTGCGAACAAATATGTAATAATGCAAACTTGTTATGAAAAATAAATAAAAGAAAGACATCTAAATGGAAAAATTTTGAGTTGAGAGACTATATCATAATAACAAAACTAAAACATCGAATTGAAAATTGTTTGAGTATAGTTTGTCGAACACTAAGTATAGAGAAATGAGATTTTTTTTATAAGGCCTTATATACGAGCACTACTCTGTACAGCAATAGTTTTTATTGTATATAAATGAAAGAAAATGTTTCCACAATAAAATTGATAGATTAAAGAATGATAGTTGAAAAGGATGTGTGTTTTACTTGAATTGATGATTTAAGTTAGTATAATGTCTCATATTTATTATACAACAGGATCTCTTATTTTAAGCTTTTAAGAGAAAAAGAGAGAAAGTTTCTCAAATCTTACGGAATTTAATTTAATCCACACGAGCATTCAGTTAATTGAGTATTTTAAGTATACATTTCCATAGTTGTAATGTGTTTCAAGTTTTAAAGTATTTAAATTCTTAAATTTCAATTAAAGATTCTCTCTAGTTATCACTTATAGATATCTTTAATCTTCATGGACATAAAACTACAAAATAGTTGCTTATAATTAATTTTAAAGTTTACTCTGTTTATAAACTAATCTTCAAATTAATATAAGAAAAGTTCAAAAGTACAGAAAGTTTAAAATTTGATTCCTATGTAATTAATATTAAAACAGCATATATTTAAACAAATGAATGAAAATTAATTAATAAATTTACTTTTTCTCGATTCTCAAAACTATTAAGGGTTAACAAATCACTCAAATCATCTCAAATTAGTTATGGATTAATTTTGTAAAGAAAGCTTAACAATCAATGAATCAAATAAACAAGTAATTAAGCTAATTATTGCTTGATCTTAAAGTTTTCTGTTGTGAATAGAAAGCGAAATTTTTTTAGTGGTATACAAAAAACACTTTTTTGGTTAGGATTAAGGGCATAATAATGTGCCGTTTGAGGGCAATAATTAGGGACATAAAAGGGATATAGAGCTTGATTTAAATCTTGAGCTCAAGCTGAGTGTAAGCTAGCTGTTAGATTTGATGGAGGATTGAACTAACTCTCTGCTCGTCATAAGAGAAAGTATGACTCAAGAAGAGGTGTCTTTAAAAATAAACATATTTTCACCTTATTTTATAATAAAATATTTCTCCTTATAAAAGCCTTTCAATAATTTCTCAATTTATAGATCATTTTATTAAAAGTTATTTAAAGTTATTTTTTATTTCGTCAATCATTTAATTAATTTGAAGTTTATTTTATTTGGATGCAGTATTAAAATAAAACATCAAATTAAAGTTGATCTCAATTTGTAAGAGTTTTTGTATGCTTGCTATTAAACACTTATGTGTTATAAATATTTTTAATACCATTCTCATTATCGTTAGACTAGATTAACATTAGATTTTTGATACATTCAAACACAGGTAAAGTAATTTTAACTTAAACAAAAAATAGAGCAAAAATATCTATTGTAATGATAAACAATCTGCGAGATTGACATAACAAAAAATATATTAAAGAAAATACAATAAAGCATATTATCCAAGAAATACAAATTGGATCAGAAAAGCTCAAAACAACTAGAAATATATAAACTGTAGAGTACAGCTATATTGCTTGCTATTCTCTATCAAAGTAAATGCAACTATATTTTACTCACTATCAGCATCGCATCGAAGAAGCATACAGTGCACAAGGCTTTCACTGCCAGCAAATAGCGACTCGGCGGCCAAATCCGGTCGGCTTAAAAGCCTTAACCGTTGCTCGACTAGGTATCACTTCTTCCTCCCATAGTATTTGATCCACTTCTTTGAAAACAGTAACACATCATAGAATAAAATAAAAGCAAAATATATATTACAGCATATCTATCGTATATCTAATATTTCTTATGTTGTATTATTTATATGTATACATTGCAAAAAAGTTTTCATAACCGTATATATTATTTCTGATTTGGTTTTAGTGGCAAAAAGAATATCAAAATAGTTTTGATAAACAAATAAGTACTCAAAAAGTTGCTGAAAAATAAATTGAACAAAAGTTTTTCGTTAGGGAGATATAACTTATTTGAAAAATGTTTTCTTATCCCCATCACTACCAGCCATCAGTGGTTCGAACCCATAATCATCATTCGCATCATCCGTTCGGAAATAAATTCATTGCCGATATTCA
Source organism: Nanhermannia elegantula (assembly GCA_034699485.1). Classification (NCBI taxonomy): domain Eukaryota; kingdom Metazoa; phylum Arthropoda; class Arachnida; order Sarcoptiformes; family Nanhermanniidae; genus Nanhermannia; species Nanhermannia elegantula. Next base: position 9,402 of record JAQGCH010001503.1, on the reverse strand, counting down.
GACAACAGTTTCAAATAATAGTAATAATAATAATACTGTTACAAAATGTGATTTTGAATCCAATTCTCTTTTGACAACGACTTCTACAATCACTGCCATTAATTCAATGGGCTCTTCAGCTGTAGCGGCGAATCAACTCAATCATCATAATATTGGTCAGTATTTATTTTTATCTCTGTCGCAGACAATTTCTGATATATATGTTTGTGTTATTTTTTTTAATAAAATATAATTCGCGCCACTCATTCATGTTAATTAAGTTTATTTTGAAGGTATTTTTGTTAAATATTTAATTAAACATATGAGTGAATCATTGGGAGAAAGGGTTAACTCTCAAAACACTCAAATGAGTAAAACGCACTCAACTTTATTAATTACTATTGAAATAATTAAATATATGTTAATTTTTATTAAACTCTTTAATTATATGGAAGTAAGAGTTAAACCATTCATTAAATCGTCCAAAAAAGTTAAGCTAAATCGCAAACTACTCATTCTTATGAACAATTTTTTTGGTATTTTATTTATTAATTAATTACGAATTTAGTTCAGTATTGAATAAAACAAAATGTTTATAAAATATTAAGTAAGCTTTGCTTTTTATGAGAATATTTTTTTAATAGAAAAAATTCTTCCGTTAATTTAGTATAATATCTATATTTACTTAACAGTTTGGATAAAAAAGTTAACATAACTCAAGTTTGTAATAACTTATCAAACAAGCAATAAATCATTTGAGAGTTAATTTTTGCTCATTCGGTACACCAATACAGTGAACAAAATGAAACCCTATTTAACGCAAGTTCAACAAAAAATTTTAAATATTTAATGCGATATAATTAAAAAACGAATTATTTTTTTAATTATATGTAAAATTCATAAAGATTTGAATGCTTTTTCACTAAAGTTACCTATAAATAGATAGAATTGTACTTTTATTACAGGACTGTGAGTCGCCAATAGAGAAGATAATAACAAAGCTTATAATAAAGCATATGAGTTATCTATATTTTATTTTTAAAAATAATTTCATATAATCTGTTTGTTGTTCTGACCATTTAATAAATATGTTTTTCGCACTTTTGACAAAAATTGATTCATTTGAATCTCATATTTATGAACCAAATAAGATATATTCAAAAATCACCAAAATAGCGAACTTAGAAATTATAATATCCTATACAAACAAAAAATGCTGATAAAAATATAATACCTTTATAATTAATAATTTGTTTATGCAGCTTAAGTTCCAAATTATCATTCATATAAGTATTTTCATTAAATTTAATTAAATACTGTAAATATTGAAAAATTGATTATTACACTCATTTAAATTCAAGCTGATTATTAAGGATGATATGCTTAAACCTATTCCTATTCAAACATACTAAATCAATATTCATAATACTCATTATTTTGCAGATATTATCTAAAATTTTTTAATTATTCAATCAAAGCTTTCAAGAATTCACATTTATTCCAAAATTCAGTTATTTATATGTAATTTTTATTATATAATTATAAGTTATTATGCAATTATATTATTATTATTACATTTTTACCGGGTTTTTTCAACCCTGATGAAGGTTTCAGAGCAAAATCACAGCCCTCTGATGCTATAAAATTCAATAAAATTTATTTTTCGCCAAAAGTTTTAATTATTAATTTTGAAACCACTACAGTATAAAACTCAGTTAAACAATATTTCAGTATTGATGCGTAATATAATACAGAATTAATCCAAAATTTTTGTTATAAGCAATTAAGTGTCTATATCTTTTGGAAAAACTATATAATTACTTTATCTTTACATTATAAAGATATATTAAAAAAATTTTCATTTTTAGTTCAAAATATCCTAAAAATGTTATGTTAGTTCAGAATATTAATTATTTTCCTTAATTTTCATATTATGTACTTTTTACGCAAACTTAAAATTTTAAAAAAAACAGTTACCGCTAATATTTAGAGTCAATAAACTAAAAAATGACTTCTAGTCGTTCATTAAAGTTAATGTTCATAATAATAAGCCATCTGCCTCTGACTCTGCCTCTGACTTTGCCTGACACAGTACCTCTCACTCTAACTACAGCTCATCCTTCTCTACTCTTCGCTTCTTTTTGAATGTAGTTCTCTGTAAATGCAATTTCTCATCAAACTGTTCGCACATTTTCACTATGAAACAGATATTACTGCATTATTTATAGTTAAACGTCTATTACACTCCGCAGGACATCAAACATCGAGGGAAAGGGAACTTCAGGGGCACCACAAAAGTCACACTCTTTAAAGGGACACATTCTCTCGGCCCGCACTGCGGGAACACTTTTACTCACTTTTGGCTCACATTGCGTGACATCTCATATAATTGAAGTTTTTCTATGTGTGTTACTATTCTTTGTATACTATGCTATCACTGATTCTCATTTTGTCACTTATAGTCGATTCAGCCTATAGTTAAAACTTTTATTAATGTCTTGTGAATTACTCCTACTGGTATTTATATTATATATTACATAACATTTCTTTCTTTCATTGTACAGACGTTTGTCATCAACTATTTTTCATTAACTTTTTAAAAAATTGATTTTGTTCTGTTATTAAATTGATAAATGAACTTAAACTCAACTTAAACTGAATCTATTTATAAAGCGAGGTTTGCTTTAGTACTGTATACTCATTTTGAGCTTCAAAACAAGAAATTTTTAAAATTGTGTTCAAGTTATCCTATATAATAATTTTTACTTTTTTTTAATGAAAATTAATATCAAAAGATATTTGGTTAATAATTCAACTTTAAAATTCACTTTTATATCTCTGTCTCATTGATCTATCTATAGATTCTTTAACAACACAGCATACGTACCCGTTATACCATTACTTAACTTAATTTACTATTTTTTATTTTCATAAATAAACTTGCTTTGAGTTTTATACTGTAATTGATTATATCATTTCTTTGTAACATAAGTTAAAAAAACTGATATATTTATTTTTACAATTATACAGTGAGTGGCTATTCATTATTGAAAATTTCAATTCTAATCTTTGGGTCATTTGCATAGAATTTTAAGTATTGAATAAGTCAATAACTTTAATAACTTCCTAAAATTTTCACAATTTTTAGAAATAAGCGACATTTATGATAATTAAAATTTAGTTTTTTATGGAAGCTACAATCAAAGTATTATTCAGTTTGCAACTACAGGTATAAATTTATAATTCACAATAAATTGATATAAATTCATTGATTTAATTATTTTGGAAATAGTTTTGAAAATGCATTATATTAAGGCGTTTCTTATTTGGTAAGTTATTTTTGTCCATTTCCTAATTCAAATACCACTCAATTTATTCTCCAACTCTCTCTATTATGCATTAAATATTGAAAAACTTGATCATCAAATATTTATCACGATTCACAAACACCACAAGAGATGCACTTGAATTCAATTCTAGAAAAGTGTAAAATTGCTAAAACACATATCGCTTTTATTTTAAAGTCAAAAACACTTTCATTTTGATGATCTCATTGCGTTTTTGTTTTCTATTATAAGGTTTTTTGACAATAATTCTCCGCAAATATTTATTATATTTATATGGAAAATAAAGACTATTTTCAATCCTTATTATTATTTGAATGCATTTTATATATATATTCCGAATGCCACCCAAAAGCACAGCAGGTACGCATTCAGTGATAAATGAGAATTGAAGAGAAATAAATTTTTTGAGAGTTCAAAAATAATGTACAGGAAAATCAAGTTGAAAATAAATAGATATGTTTATAGTTTAATATCCAAACTTACTTACGATATACGAAAGTAAATTTAATAAAGTTTCAACTACTTTATTAAAAATGTTAAATTTTAAAATTCATCTATAAATTAAAATCCAAGTGATCTTATTTTAAAGTAATAGCAAAGCTTTCTTAATCTTTTAGAGCTCATAAGCTGATAATCTCGAGCATAAAAAGTCTTTTAAAAATTGACACTTAAGCATAACAAGTGAAATATATATATTTTAGCAGAAATTTTCCAATTTTAATAAGATTTATTGCACTATATATTTTATTATTATATTTAAGCAATGGTTTATCGATCATTTTTTAAGAATTTCTGTCAAACGATTGTAAATAAACTTAATTTTTAATTATTCGACTAAAATCTTTTGTAAACGTAAGACCTATTTATGTTTTTTAAACTTAAGACTATATACATTTTATAATTGTTTACAATATATAGACTAAACTGCATTTGATATTAATTCTACGATATATTCTCATATTTACATTTATTCTGTTCTGTCACTCTTTGCGATTCTGTCTTTCTTCTCTGTAACAGAGACCAGACAGAGACCAGACAGAGACTATCTATGTTAGACTGTCTCTGTCAGTATGATTGCTTGTCTGTCTGCCTGAGTCTCTGTTTCTCTCTCTCTCTCTCTCTCTCTCTCTCTCTCTCTCTCTCTCTCTCTCTTTCATTGTCTGCTTTATTCTGTTATTCTTGAAGAATAATATATTTATAAGGATGAAAGTGACTTTCAGTTCAAGTAGTGTTTAGCTTATGCTTTGACTTAATTTAATAGTGAGTGAAAAAAGTTTATATTTCTCTGACATTTCTCTATTTATGCCTTTTGCGGCTGTTATGTGTTTATCCTTAAGATGTGAAAAATTGCGTTTAACTTCATTTTATAACTTTTTCTGAATATCAAAGTAGACTTACTCTTAAAGGCTTGAATTTGGAGATGGAAAATGTTTATTTCTTTTCATGTAATTTTTCTTTAAAGGATAAAAAATACATTTTTTATTTTCTTTTTTGGCATTTGTTTTTTCTCTACATAAAAATGCAATAAATCATTCCTAATGAAGAATAGAATAAAAGCACTTTTATTCAAATGCAAACTCCCGTTCAATTGTTCATAATTTTTTATTCGCTCAAAAAGTTTATTACTTTATATTTAGGCTTTTTGAGAGTTCTCTATTGAGATACAAGTTTTTAACTGTTTTGCTTCTATTTTCACTTAATTGATAAGTTTTTGATTTATTAATAAACTGGTTTTATACCAAACCTATACCAACTTATATCAGTATTACTTTAATTCAAATATTCTAGTACTGTATTTATATATTATTTGATTATATCTTTTAAACTGTTATTTAATTTGTTTGAAAATAGCATCGGCTTATACTTAGTTAAATATGATTATAGCTAAAGATAAGAGAAATAGATTCATATGAAACCAAAATCTAACGCAATCCTATTAATGCCTTAATGATAGTCATTGAGTACATTAGAAGAATGTTCGACTATTTTAAGAGAAACGTTTTTAATAACAGTAATATTTATTCAAAGAAATTTAAATATATTCATAAGAATAATACTCAACTAAAAAATTTAAATTAAAAGAAGACGTAAAGAGAAGAGCGCAATGATTTGTTTATCAGTGAAAGTCTCATTATATTCGGTGACATTACTTTTCTACTAATTTGCTATTCATGAGAAAATTTGAGTCACTCCGCAAAACTAAAGTAGACAAACAAAGCTATAGCACAGTATATACACATTCCGACATCAGAGCTAAAGTTTGCGTCAGTTGTGTCTCAGTTGAGACAATCCTTTAATTAGCTTCCCTTATATATAATATATACTGGGATTCAATATAATTAAGTTCACTGCAGTGTTATTATTATATATACGTTTCGCCACATTGTATTCTGTGCTGCCTTTCACTGGAATACTGAGAAAATGCCACTTTCACCGACTGATACCTAAATCCTTAGACTTTCCTTAATACCGATTCTCACTTCTCAAAGATTTCAGTAATAGACAACACAGAATTGAGGTCGAGAAAAATGCTTAATTTCTATGCACTCAATATTCTCTATATAGCTGTCCAAAAAACTAACTCAATATTTATTTGCTATTTTATAAATGCCTTCCATTTTCTTTATATTGTATCAAAGATACCTTCAGTTCAATTTACAATCTTTACTATCTTTTAGCTGATTTTTTTATTGAGCCTAAATTTGTGTATATGTTATTTGATAAGTCCATTGCCATTGACATTATGGCGCTACCAATCTGTAAGCTATACACATCGTTAAACATTACGAAATATTCAATTATTGTCAACTTATTGACGCTAAAATGTCAAACTTGCAAAATAAATGCTCATTATTGCTATATTCATCATTCAGTAAGTTAGGAGAGACTATTTGTTATATTTTTAAAAAGTGACTGAACTATTTTAATTGATTATAGCGTTTTTGTTACTTAAAATAAATTCGTGAAACTGGAGGTTAAATTTTTTCCTTTCATTAGAATTTTGTTAAAATAATTTTTGGCAATTCTATAACCGATTGCAGGAAATGTTGTTTTGATACGTATGATAGTACGCACTATTATCTTGGCTTCTGTATGGAGTTCACCACAAAAAATAGCCTAACTTTAGCTTTATTCAAGACGAGTTTTTAGATTTTTGCGCAAAAAATTATGTTATTATTTCTCTTTAATAGTGTTAGAAATAAAAGTTATGTTTAGATAAAAATTATTGATATTTATAACATAATTATAGCAAAATATTTGAATACAGCAAATGTTTCGCAATACTGCATAAGGCCTATAATTCAGGTTTAAGCCTTTACAATGTTGGAAATGTCATAAATCAATAATCATGTTTATGTTAGAAGATTAATAACTTTTGTTCAACTTATGGATTAGTTGAGTAGTATTTAGTTCATTGAGAAAACCAAAAATCCTTATAATAGCGAAAGGATTTCGATTGAATCAAGAGATTATTCAAATTGCATTAAAGTATTATTCGTGTTATTTTTGTGGAAAAGTTAACAGTATTCGTGCATTTATTAAATTAATTATTTTTATATTTACATATTTTATTCAGTTTTAGTATTTAGTTGAGAAATAGCTCCTAAATGTTGGTTTTAATGCGTTTGCACTGACTTTTGAAAATTTTCACACAGGTATTAAATAAAGTCTATTATCATTTTTATTAATTTGATTTTATTATAGCAAACATAATACAAAAGTTGTTTTGAAAGGAGTGCAAAATAGGATATTCATGAAATAGTAACCGAAAAGCATTGATAAGATCATAACTATCAGAGAATTTAAATCTTTGAGTGCTTCAAATCACTTCAAATTGTATTAATGTCAAAGTTAAAAATATAAGATCTTTATCTACAATAGAGAAAAAATATAATATTAGATAAAATTGTTCGCAATTGAGTTGACAAAGACGTCATTGAAGCAAAAGTTGACGTCCATTTGGACATTAAATAGTGGTTCAAATGAATAAATCTTTTCTCTCACAAAGAGATAAATTAAATATTTAAATCACATTTAAGCAGAGACTACAAGCTATTGAATGCCATTACATTTGGCAATAATTATATTCCACACCCTATTCCTAATGGCAAATCATTTTGATGACCAGGCAGTACACTTTCCTTCATTCTGATCCCAGCCCTCTATTTTGATTCCAATTGATCCCAAAGTAATGCTGAAATCGCAGCTCAAATATTAGTTTACTATTATCGACAATAAAGCAATGATCTAATATATATTTTTGCAAATGAAACACATAAAGTTATAATAACACCTTCTCTTTTGTCAATAGTCTATGTTCTCCTTCAGTGCTTTCCTGATATTCTCAACTCACGGCCCAAAATGCTAGAATAGAAGCCACCCTTTTGTATAGTGTAAAACCTTCAATAACGTAAGGATACACACCAACAACATTCTGTTGAGAATTTTTTATGCACTACTAGAATCTGTAGATATTTGGCCTTAAGATGACACCGCAATCAAAAGTTCATTAAGAGCTCATAAAATCTATTTAAGCTTTTTATAATTCTTCCAATTTTTAAATATACAGTATTTTGTTAAGTCTTTTGATACTTTGCTTTCTATGTGTTATTCAGATTACGTGCCGCGAACAGAAAGCTCTGTTCAAGATGATGGTCATCATTGAGATCATTTCTTCTTTTATTCATCATATATATACTGTATATGTATATGCAGGTGTGCGCTTTCACAGATCCTTAAGTGCATACAAAATAACATTTTTACATATAAATAATATTATCTTTTCTTTTCAAATTTAATTTTGTCGTTCGGTAAAATAAATATTCAATTGCTTTGGTTTTAACAGACGCCCTATTTTCTCAAATCTATCTATATTTCAAGAAAATAATATTTCACTTCATTTTCAATCTCAATGTTTTATTGAAATTTAGATGATATAAAAACTCATGAAAATATTCTTGAAATCGATTCAAATGGAAGTAGAATTTATTTTTTTGGTCAAATAAACTTATGTCAAATTTGATTTAATTTGGAATGTTTTTTGAGAAAAACTCTCTTTAGATTTGATATTATTTTTTGGGCAAAAAATCATAAACTGAAATATGAGTGTTAAGCAAACAAAAGCAGTGAAAACCTGAGTATCAAAAACATTAAGTAATATTTGCATTACGTGATCGAGTGCTACAACAAAAACGCGACAATATTTTAGTGTAGCGCTCATTGTGCAAACAATAGAAAAGAATTACATACTTTGGACAAAAAGTAGTGAACACAAACACCACTTAAATAAATTTATATGTATCTGTCTATACATAAATATATATATAGTATTTCTTTTAAATATCTATTTAAATGCACCCAATTTTGTTGTAAATGCTGAGTTCCCTTTAGACCCCCATCTCATTCAATATATAATATAAACAGATGGGCACCAATTTTGTGATGCCTATTATATAAACAGTATCTCTTAGTTTCTCGATCACTAATCCGATTATAAATGCTGGTTTTAACACAGCCTTCCCCTGCCCCCAATTGCCCCCTGTCACTATGATTATGGTAATCGCATTTAATGCCAAATAGTCCCCCATTTTTCCACTGTTGCGGATTAATGTGTATAATGTGATGCACACTTGCTTTTGTGCATTGATGGCACTATTTTGGTTCACTTAATGCTCACTAAATTTTTTCTCCGATTCTACGATTTGTGAAATTTTATATTAGTTTGACTTAAAGCCTTCATTAGCGTTAGTTTATCGTTATGTGTCAATGCGATTGAGATCTATTTCAGTTTTTTCTGATCGTTACATATTAATTGCCTTTAGAAATTAATATTAAGCTTATTTAATTGATATTCACTTCATCAATTCAGTTTGTTTTAATATTGGTCAACATGCATTTTTAATATTTATTGTTTTCAATTCAAAGCAAAAGCAGTTCAGTTTGCATTTTATTAGTTCGTCTATCCAACCAAACAAAAAATAGTAACTTTAAGTTTGATGAACCAAAAGAAATTTAGATCTTAATACAGAATTTACTGAAAGTTATGTCTACTAACACCCGTTTAGCCTGAATTTAG
>JAQGCH010001502.1:0-15430 GCA_034699485.1 Nanhermannia elegantula | reverse complement strand
GGGAGGGAGGGAGAGAGAGAGAGAGAGAGAGAGAGAGAGAGAGAGGGAGAGAGAGTTTCTGTAAAAATAAAGCAGTGATTGCTATTCTGTATAGAAATTTATGGTATTCATTATTTGAATGGAATTTTAAATGAAATTCTTATCAGATGAATGAACAATAATTTTAAAGGAACTTTAATTTAAAAAGACATTTAAAATAAATTTTATCAGAATTAATGTGAATTGAGTGTCGAGATTTGAAGTATAATTTGAATCCATTATACTATTTAGAAATCTACTTGTATTGAATGAAAGAAAAAAAGTTGACCACAAACTTTAGACAATTTTTATCCATTAAATATATGAAATTTTTTTTGTTATGTTAAATTAGACTAAACTCTATTCACATGGACTAAAACTAAATTATAGTGATTGACTCGATGATGGAGTCAAATGTCAGATATGAAACCATCTGAGAACTTAATTCAAATTATAATTTAGAACCAACTCTCTTGAGTCTAAATGCTTATCATTTTTTCGACAGTCGTAAGTTTACATGAATTGGAAACTAAAAATTCATTTTCTGGAGTTAAAAATGATATATTTTGATTTTAATCAAGCTTAAAATGTTATTCAAAGTAATTTAAAAATATAACCGATAGGTGTAAGAGATTTAGTTTTGAAGTAAGCAAAAGTGAAAATTTACATTAATATTGTATTACAAAAAACATACTTTAAGAGTGATATGACTGTGATATGACTCCCTTTTGACAAAACCTATCATTTTTCAATCATTTTTGCGAAAAGTGATGTGACCTTTGATTAAGGGTTATTATTCTTGATTCAAAATTGATGGTACTCTAAAATTTTTAAACTTTTCACTCCAGTAAATAACGACATGCATGATAGAAACGCAATGAATAAAGTTGTCGTCAAAATGAATCAATTTCTCTTTACAGACAACAGAAAAGCTGAATCTCATAAAATAAAAAATAGATAAAACTGTACCAACGATGCCATTCTTCGCATTACAATACTCTTAAAACAAGCCATAAAGCTATTATTAATAGAATGCACTTTCATTCCTTTTAGATTTGATACGAGCAGTGAGAGTTACCTTTGTTTATACCCATTAAAACTTAATCATTTAATTCATTTTTGATTCTATTTTGTGAATCTCTGTTGAAAATCGTTATAATCTTGAAACAAAAACTCAAGTTTTAATTATAATTTGGTTAATCTATTCAATTATAATAAAATAAAATATTCTTCAAATTTAAATGTGAAGCAATTTATTATCCTAAGAAACGCTAACAAAATTAGTTATATTAAACCGAAAATTGAGATTTGAATACTTACATGAATATTAATAAGAAATTAACATTTCTATTGGTATACAGTTGTGTGGTTGAGTTCTTATATCTCAAGAGGATCTCAATAACCGTTGACAAGAGTTTCTACTCACTAACAAAACTTACATTAACACGATGTGAAGTAAAGCAAAACAAAGATCACAATAATGGACAAAATAAGATAAATTTTAATTAGAGATTTTGATAGAATACGAAAACTGTCAAATGGGGTTTTCTGACAACTCTAACCTATTATTTTCTTACTTTAATCTCTAGTTTTCAGACTCTTTCAAACAAGATTCAACTCATTCTGTCACAAATGGATAACTAGGTATGTTATACTTCATCTTTATCTCAAAGCTTTATTACTAACAAATCGATTGAGAGCTATATTTATTGGAATTGCATTCTTAATCATTAATTCATGAGTTGAAGTAATGGTATTTAACTTATGCTTTATATCATTTCAGTTATCTATTTAAAGCTCAGACGAGATTTAAATTATGGCCCAATAGTATTAAATATGAAAATTTAGAGTAAAAATTATTTTATAAATAGATTTTTATTAATCATGAATCAAAACATTCTTATTTATAGATAGATCTGATTTAAGTTTAATGTTTGTTTAAAACTAATTGATGAAAATTATTCAATGATTTATTTATTAGCTTTACTCAAACTTTCACATTAATAACGATTAAATGACTCTTTGAGTATACTGTAGAATATGTCTCTAATATGATTTTCTTTTCTTTACCTGATGCTCATTATTGATGCCTAAAATGTGCTTTTTATTGAATTTCTTCCACATTTGGAACGCATGAGTACAAGTGTTTTTGTATTCTATACTTTGCTGGTCATAAGAGTCTTATTTAGTTTTCCAATTGAATCGAAAATATTTCGCTCAAAAACTTGGAATCAAAGTTCGCATCATTAATTCAGGCGCTGTCTCCTATTTCAGGTAGATTTCAGTCTTGAAAGAATTTAGTTTGAAAAACAAGTTTATCAAAGCATATCATCAAATCGTTATTTTTAAAATCCTCCTCCTCTCTCATTTCAAGTACAAAATCGTTCAATTCGTAAGTATCAGTCAATTCCATATAATACTGTATATTATAGTTTTCACAACAGTACCCTAATTTTCCGCGTATAACCCGCACCCACGTATAACCCGCATCTTAAAAATTTCAATAATTTACATAAAAAGTAAAAATTTAATCGTATAACCGCACCCCTTGTATAACCCGCACCATTAAATTTTTCAAAAAAATAACTTTTTTTCTCGTATAACCCGCGGGTTATACGCAGAAAATTAGGGTACTTTAATAGTCAACAATGCAAAAGAAAGTTTAAGTTGGCTTTGCTAATCATTTTCATTTAAAATAAAAAATAAAAATCAATATTGTTTTTACATTAATTATTTTAAAGTATTATTTTAATCTATTTTTCACTTTAAAAGCCTCTGTGAATAAAATATAAGAAAATTATTTTTACTCATATTTGTAGATATGGTAAGCTTATTCATTATTCTCGATTGGGTAGGTTGAGCTTCAATTAACATGACGGATTTATTTTTTCAAAAATGATTTAATTTGGTATTATTTTTTAAAGCTTAATATCTAAGCTACAAATTCCAATAAAAACCTGTAAATTTCTCTGTTTTAAAGTAAATTTTAAAAGAGTAGAACAGATTTTTATATACCTGTCAAAAAATGAGAGCAGAGCACAATTTTTGTGTTTTATTAGAAAAATTACACACAGAAACATCTAAATTAATTAAATAACCGATAGTGCAGAACTGGTGCCGTATGACTTCTGAACATTTCCAGAATTAAAAAAATAACATCCACGGGACAAAATTAAATGTTGTATTAGGTACCTAAACATGGTCTGAATTTAGTATTTTATAAATGAACAGAAATTAGGGATAAATGTATTACACTAAGGGAGGGTCACTTTGAAAAAGAAAACGTTAATTCTGATAATTAAATCAGTGATTCTGTATATAAATTTAGTGCCATTTATTAAAACTGAACCCACGTACATGTTTTATATATTGATAGTTTATTCCGTAATTGATTTTTTTGGTTTGACCACATTTTATTACAAGAAACGATACAATAATTATCTCTGGCATAAGCCATTAATAATGTCAATCTATACTTGTTTTCCAGTGAAATAATGCTTTTTCAGCAAACTTTAGCTCATGTTGAGTATAATTTTTGTCATCGATGTTGATTTTCATTGCCTGCAAACTCTCGAGGATGTCAACAGATAATACTTAATTCATGTTATGTTACACTCTATACTCGACCAGTACTAAGTCCACAAGCGATATATAAAAAACATGTGCTCATGAAAAAAGTTATACAGTATGTGTATATCACATACCTTATAAAGAGAAAAAAAGTGATCTGTTTTAGCTTTAGAAGAGAGAAAAGGATTCTTATGGTTGCAGAGACACATTGGACTGTAATCCTTATCTGATAGGCTTGTTGTGCTTTAATCGAATTGGACACGTTGGAAAACGGGTATTGCCGGCGATACGCCTTTCTCGCTAACAAGTAAAGCCCATTACACAATCGGAACAAGAAAGCATTAGAAAATATCTTGGCTTATATTTATATCTACCATACAAGTTGATCACAATCACATATCTTGTTTCTCTCTTATTTTTCTGCTCTACCACTATCTCGAATGATGCGACTAATATCAGAACAGCTGGACTCCTATCAAATACATCCATAGGATTAAAATGTGCACTGACTTGTGAGCATAACGAACATGTTCTAACGTTTAATAAAAAGAAACAGACACTGTAAAATCATCTGCTGGTAATTTTTACTTTTACTGCCTCTAAGTCTTCTATTATCGATTTATTCTAATTATTCTTACTTTTTATTTATCTATTCGTCTCAATTGTTTTAAATGTGTTTATAAAAAATTATAAATAGTCAATAATTATTATAATTTAAGTAACAGACTAAGTAAACATTTCGCGTATGAATGAAAATCAATATGAAATACCATTTTTCTACTTATGAGTTAGTATCAGAAGTTGCGTTATATTTCTATCAATGGTTCTTTGAGATAAATTAGTTTTATTATTTGAGATAATAGACTCAGTGTTAAACACAATTTATTTTTATTTTTATAGTTCTCACATAAACTATTGATAGATCGCATAGTTTGGTTGTAACTGACTTTCCCTAATTTTGTCGAATTGATCCAAAAATTAATTGAATAAAAATAAATTCAAAAATGAATGACTTGATGAGAACCATTTATTTGGTTTAACTTAAAATTAATAAAATTTATCAATAAATAATCAACTCAACCAAAATTACTACTCATTTCTAATTGTATTTTGAGATATTATAGTCTTTTAATGACTTATTTAAAAAATGTTTCTTTCAATAGTTATGTTTTATTTCAAAGGATGACTGAAATCCTATCGAACATTAATCTTAATTTAAGATGAAAAATGACTATAATTTTAATAAGAATATGTGGAATAAAATTGTATACCATAAAGATAATACTTGAATTCGCTTTCAGAAAGATTTAAATCAGTGAACCTTTAATATAATTTTATTAAAATAGATAAACTATTCTTGACTTGTTATTTATGCTTCATTTGGATCATTAAATCGAACTCAAACTGAATCATGACTTATAAAGAATAATATAAACCAATACTTTTTTATAACAATAAACTAACAATGACATGATCAACATTTTTCTTAGCATGCAATCAATTTTAGATGTAATTTACACATCCAAATAACACATTGCAAGCAATCAATTGCCAGAAACGCTGACACACACACACACACACACACACACACACACACACACATTCTGAACTCAATAATCATGTGTTTTTAACATAAAACTTAAAATAATTCAAATTTAAAATTATCAGCTCATCAAACTTGAAAAATGGCATTCAGTAACGATAGAAGTAATAACTTCTATATACCGGTAATTTATAATTTGTTATGGAGTCTATCTTCAAAAGTACAGGTATTAACATAGTTGTATCAAAAGTTATAAATATATTACTTTAGAATAAGCTTATTTTCAACGACTTATAGATTTCCACATATTAACCCTTAAACGATTATAAGCAAAATAATAATAAAATCTTAATTTGATTTTATTTTCAAGTAAATAATTCTTAAGATTTTCTTCCAATTGATTTTTTTCTATCAACTATTGATAATATATAAGTCTGAATTGTGGTTATATATGATAATCTGTTTTTCTTATGTTATGGGACCGAATAATTTATTGAGACATTACAATTAATGATATCATACTAGAAAAGACCACAGACTGTGTATATTCTATATTTAAACTTTTAGTAATAATAGCATTAATATATGTGAGTCTAACGTAAGTAATTAAATATTTTTTACAATAAATCGATACCTTTAAAAATTAATATATAGATTGTGAATATTAAATATCAAATTCATATAATAATAATTTGTGGAATAAGATTATTTGAAAATTTTGTAGTAAATCAATATTAATGTGAATGAAGTCTTTAAACTTTCAAGAAATGAAATGAGCTCTTCATCAATATTTATCTTTTATAAAAATATAAAACCCGAATACAAAAAAAATTAACAATGACTTAAGCTTTTATTGAAAGCACAAACCTTTCAAAATCGTCACAAACCAAACAATTTCACGAATTTTATAAATAAAATTACTTACGCTCATAAAATTTGATGTTCAATCGCTTTTAAAATTCTATGCACAACAACAAAATGCTAAAGTTTGAAATATACTTAAGAAGGAGAGAATATTAGAAGTGAGTAAAGAGTCGAAACTGCATTTGAGACTCGAATTCAATAGAATTTTTTTAATTAATTATAATTTTTAAAAGAAAACTTTACAAAAAGCAAATATTTATTAAAGTATTTAAAACATTCATTAAAACTACAGCAAAATAACTGGATTGTAAAAATTGTTGCCATAAATGACTTTAAACTTTTTTAATTTAAAAGTTATAATATTTAACCTAAAGCTTAAATATTACAATTAATAATGTTAGTCACGTCTATAAAAGTGAAATAACGCTTATCAGCCAACCTGCCCAATGCAAGCTAACACAGCCCAATCTAACCTAACCTAAAAAACTAATCCTAGTGTTATTTAACAACTATGCTTGTGTTTGAACAAAGTCTACTATATTTACGGTTGCCAGGTTGGTGAAGTTCGAGGAGCGGAGGAAAATATTAAAAGAAAGTGTAAGGTAAAATTTTTGTTAAAATTCACAAATTGTCAAGAAACAAAAATATTTTGTTCAAAAATTACATGCTGATAAGCATCACAACATGTTGAAATTTTATAGCTTCAGAAATGATAATCTTCAATTGAAAGGTAAGGCTTACATTAAAATAAATGCAAGTTTTACATAACAAATTGTAAAATTTAAGACAAATTTGCATCAATACATTTGTGAGATTCACTTAAAAGTCTCGTTCTTTAAAAAACGGCGTAATTCCTTAGCAAAGTGAATAACGGAGATAGACCATTAAAAACGGAGGTCTGGCAACCGTTTTCTTGTTGAATTTCGGAAGGACATCAAAATTTTGGATGAAATTTAACAAAAGCTCTTTTCTGATGATAATCTCTTGCATTATGAACTTAAATAAAATCTTTTTATCATTGTTCACATTTGCTTTAATACTTACATAAATCTATTTTCCCAAATGCAGTTCTAAAAATAAACTTAAATCAGGATTTAAAAGATGTGTGGAATTTAATCAAATCCATATTTTGAAAGAGGATCCATCTTTTCATTGCGATAAACAATATTGATATTAAAGTCAGAATTTCATGGCTCGTGCTTTATCTTAATAGTGAGCTCAAACTTGACTAAAGCTCGTTATAAACCTAAACTTAATTGATTAAATGGAGATTTGAATCTTAATACTTTACGTCGAATTACCTCATGTTGTATATCACTGATGTATATTTAACTAATGAAAATTCTCATTAACTCAGGCGTATATAGTTGTTTCAAGTTTTCATAATCGTAATCTTTGTTACCATAGCTATTAATTCAATAAAGAATATGTTACATTTCTGTCGCAAGAAATTGTTATTTCAATTAAATGCATAAATAGAAAAGTTGTTGCTTTAAGAAAAGTTATATTTCGTTCTAAGCCATAAATGAAAGTTATTTGATTTGGATTTTAATATGTTTATTCTGTTACTACATCTCTCTTAGTAATCAATAAGTTGAAAAGAGAACAACATGTATGCCTTCTCTCTTATGTATTAAAATAGTTTAATAAGAAAAGATATACTATTTATGTAATAACTTAAGTGAGAAGAACAAAATGTTAATAAAGAATATAAACCATTCTATTTTGATTGTATAGCATTTGAGATTAGACAATAATTCATTAATAGTGAAAGTATTTGTTTATTACATTTATTTGAAAGTAAGAATAAAATATTTTACAGATCGATATCAAATCTTCAAGTCTTTAGATTTTTGAACATCTATTCTGTTTATCTATTATTTGAAATGTTGAATATTTCAAATACATGAATACACTTTTATACGTAGTGGCTATACTTCAGTTTCTAATATATCAATAGCTACAAAATTCAATTCTCAAATGAAATTTAGTCCATTTCTTATTCTAGAAAATAAAGAAAAGATTCAAATGCATTATTCAAATTCTATTTATTATAAAGTTATTGCGATATATGAGATCACAATCAAATCTGCACTTTATGTCCATTAAAAATGTATTAAAAGAGCAAAATTATAAACAATGCTCGCCAAGTGAGGGGCATAAGTAGAGGGGCATAAGTAGAGGGCATAAGTAGAAGGCATAAGTAGAGGGCATAAGTAGAAAGCATAAGTGAGGGGCAGAATTCCTCTCAAAGAATTTTTAGGTTTTTCTAATTTTCATGCCATACATATATATTTAGAAGATTTTACTCAAAGTTAAGTTATGCATAAGTTTGGCGACTGATTAAGTAATAGTTATGAAACATAACAAATCATTTCAACAGTTTATGCATCAAATAAAATAACTATCAAATTGACAAATGATGGAACCCATGATATAATCAAAACATATCAAACTTCAAAGATTGTGACCAATGGAAAGCACTGTATAATAAGTTGGCGACAAATCAAATATTGATAAAAACGAATACTATTTACTATTTCTGCACAACTTTATAGTAAAGTAAGTTTGCAATAACTTTTTTGATGGCTTCAGAGCTATCGAACATCAGAGCTTTTATGAAATTTGATGTCAATGTTTTATGAATGCAAACGTCTTCCAAAAAAGAAAAATATTTTTATTTTTGTATTAATGCTCTTCATTTAAATACAAACGTCTATTTATTCCCTAAGAATAACTTCAATGTGAATATTATGGTCTCAAATATCAATATTTAAATTTGAATAAAAAAATTATTATAGACTACTATATTAATGACAAACTATTAATATCAAGACTTAGTAGATTTTTATTTTGGATAAATTTCAATTAATTTGCTTTAATTAATTTTAAAATTCCTAAAATATTTTCTTTTTGATATGATCTGACTTTACAAAGACATATATCACTGAAATTAAATGCAAACATTCTTACCTTCGAGCAAAAAGATTGAAAAGCGCATTAATTTGTGTGATATCTATACAGGTAAGGAATGCATCAATAGATGCAATACTATTAACAATTCTATGATATTCTAATGGAAACAAATTCGCGAATCAAACATTATATTACAAATTGAACACAAACTATTTGTATAAATGTGTTGACAGCTCTTAACGATAAATGTCAGAAAAATGTTAAATAGGAATTTGAAATGAATTCATTGATTTTATTATATGTTATTTTTATCCAAACAATTTTTCTTGTTATAAATGAAAGAAGACTTAATTCTATTTAATCGTTCAAATCAAAAGAGTGAATAACAGATAAAAAATATAATAAAAATATTTGGAATTTTTGTGTCTAACAAGTAAAACACCAAACAATTAATAAGAAGATGCTTTATCTCAAATACAAATATCAGTTTATATAAGTATAGCTTCGTTTTATATATTCAACACTTTGTATTATATATTATTTGAAGTTTAAAATTGGATGAAAATTTCAATAAAATTGAATTGAATGTTAAAAATTTAAAAATTACATAAACTTTTAGAAAATAAATGACAAAATGTTGTTAAAGAGATGAGAGTTAGTATAATAGAAAAAGTGAGACTTAACTGATTAAAAGATTTGCTTTTCAAATGAATTATCGTTGACTTCGATAGAATAAGAAAATGGAAAGTAAAAAATTACTAACATTGTGAAGACAATTATTGAATTAGAGTTAAATCACTTCATCATCTAAATTAAGCCTTTCTATAAATAAATCTTATTACGAAAGTGCGTATCATCTGAATAATGAAAGTTAGAGTAATTATTGCTCCAAATCTTTAAGGCTAAAGGAGATTAAACGCTAAAATATTTAATCTGCTAATTAAACAGAAGTAAGTACTCTTTTTGCAGAATTATCTAATATTTTCAAATGTAATTGAAAAGAAAAATTCATTTTAATTTTGTTTAAGAGCACTCTTTAAAACTTAGTTTTATTTGGCTATTCTTAAGGGTCGATAAAACAAGTGGAAAGAATACAAAAATATATAAAGAAAAATATATAAAATTTTAGGATACGACAGAATAACTATAAGAGAGAGCCATCGAGTCATTCTTGATGACGAAAATCCCAGACTAGAAGTTCTGCTATAAATAGAGGCAAAAGAAAGATCAAAACTGAAGAGAAAATTCTGTAAAAATAAAAATAAGTTCAAAATATAAATGACATTAACGCTAAACGTTAGCATAACTTTCAACACTATTAATAATCATCGATTACTGCAGAAAATATTTTTGTATTTTATTTTTCTAACAGTACTTAAATAAAAATCGAGTCAAATCGAAGAAAGATGTTGTGGTGTTTCTGTATTTGGTTAGTATAAGAAAATAGTATTATTGATGGAACACTTGAATTGATAAAACAGCGCAGCTTTTAGAGCTCTTCTGTAGCGCGACTCAAGTCGTAGTGTTGTCCTTAACTGACAGAAAGCAAAATCGATATCACGAACTTGAGGATCAATCGTAACTTTTGCAGCTCTTATTGGAAAACAATAAGTAAATCAAAGATTTAGTATTCCGTTCATTGCAACCTACAGTATATTACTTATATTGTACTGTACTGTACAGTACACTACAAATTAATATTCATTTATAACTTTAATGGACATTTATTTGAGAACAAAGTGAGACTTATTCTAATTTTATTGATATTTACAGATTTGCTGTTTTGTTCCTATACTAGTATATCAAAAATAATATAATTTGTATTAATATTATTTTTATACAACTTATAATACATTTTTAAGTTTGCGCTAACCTTTAAAAGTAGGCTTTTCTGAGAAAATATGCAAATTTTGCAGGAAAGTCGAGTTACGCCAGAATATTATTGATTAATCTAACATTATATGAATATTATATAAAATATACAAAGGAGGTTCTAATACGCCAACAACTCTGTAGTGTGTCCGGAAAGTCCAGTTTCATTTAAATGGGTAAAAACTACTGCTAACAGTGTAGTGCATCTATACTTCAAATTTAGAGTTGTTATAATTTTAAAGCATTTATTACAGAGAGCCATTTTCACTTTTCTATTATGCTTAGGGGCGGATTCCCTCCCATTCTTCAATGTGTATCACTTCAGTTGTTGGTTATTTATATTTAAATTACTACAAAATGACATAAAATATTTTATTTTTATTTCTTATAGAATAAATAATTAAATGTTTCTATAGGTATAATGTGTTAAATTTAATGATACACAACGCTATCACAACGTATAGCTTGTGATATATTTATTTGCAACTCAGAGACATTCGATTTTGTTTTAATTTTGCTTTTTTCTCATTCAGTCTCAAATATTCTCAATAGAATTGAATATCAAAAGAATTCTTAAGAAAAATCTATATTCCATCAAAAATGATAAAATACACATTGAACTTATAGATAATAAGTGCTAATTGATCCAAATTTAATCCTAATTAATCCTAATCCGAATTAATCCAAATTTAACCCTAATTAATCCTAATCCAAATTAATCCAAATTTGTTTTCAATTCTTTTAGTTTTATTTTTGATTTGGGTCTAAACACAAATATTCGGTATCAGGAACAATGCAACTCATTTCAATGTGAATGGACTTTACTGACATACTTTGCAATACTACACAGCATATGTGTTATAGAGAGCATTTCAATCCATTGATTCTGAATGCATCGATTCTCTAATAGCTATTAACACATATTTGCCATAGATATAAGCCATTAAGCAAACAATTTTTTTGAGATTTAGCATTCTTTTAATAACTTCTATCATTTAATAACATGTTTTACATTAAAATTTAAATCATGTTAAATTAAAATTTTATAATAAATTGGAATTTAGTTCATTTTAATTGCTATCCCTCTCAATTTGTAGCGCAAATGCAATCCTTGTTTAACAAAATTTCTTAACAAAAATAATAACAAACATTGCATTTTTCTTGACCTAAGTATAAAATTATTTTCTATTTCTTCCTTCAATAAAAATTCTAAATAATTTGACACCACATTAATGCTTATCATGCGATGAATATTGATTTAAAAATATTCATAATATAATTTTATGCCTAATATAAATATTGTACACTTCCTTAACTATAAAAAAAATATTTATCTCAATGAGAGTGAGATTACAAGTGATATAAAATAAATGATAAAGAAGTCTTTTAAAAGGCAAATGAGTGGGAAAGGTTGCCATGTAGTTAAACATTGATGTTAAGAGTTTGAGGTTATAAATAAACTTACACTTACACAGACATATTTAGTAACAATTGGAAGTGTTGTTGATATTAACTTGTGTTGTCATATAAGACAAATTTGAATAATATGTTTAGAGTGTTTGTATTCGCGTCTGCTTTAAGGTCAAACACTTTGTTTAAGTGGATTTTTTCTCTATAATCCATTTGTAAGCAAATAGTGCGTAAATCTCTTATTTTTTAGAATTCAAGTTTTTATTTAAACTTTCATTTAATGAATTGAATAGATATACCGGCACTGTTTGCATAGCATATAAAGCCTACTGAAATAGACTTGAGTTTTGGCTGAACTCTTAATTTCTTTTTCAATAACACGAAAATAGTATAATAAAAATTAAGAATTTTCTGTTGAAATTGAATTTCTATTTTTAACTACAAAGAGTAAATTCCCATTAAGACGATTAACTGGAGTATAAATCACTTAATTATAAATATAATAAAATGAAAGTAATAGAAAATAAAAATAGAAAACGTCATTATTAATAAATTATAATTTTTAGACCTAATTCTGACGTTCAATTCATTTAATAAAATTATATTGCAGTACATTTCTTTCGGGATTATTATAAGGTGTGGCAGATGTTGTATTTGCCGACAGAACAGTGAACAATACAAACATTTGTTATTAATAATGAACACAAATGTACACAAAAGTACACAAATGTATCAAATGTTGAAACGAAAGAACACTTAAAATAAGTTTAAATTATATAACTTTTACTGTAAGTACTACTATCTTGTATTGAGACCTGTGTAAACTTTCCCCAAAAGAACACTTCCTGGCAATTCATCCAAGTTTTTGTTTTCATACTGCATATTATCATATTATTATTGTATGAATTTAGTGTTGCATTCATTAGAAGTTGAGATAATTTAGCAATTTTGCCAAAAATAGAATTTTGTATCTATTTTTTCATGTTTTTACTAACTTATTATTCATAGCTTGACATAAGTTTCAACTATTATTTTATCTATGGTTTGTGATTGTGGCTATATTTTCATCTATTATGTAATACAGTGTATGTTTCATAATAGTTTTGAGTCTAAAATTAGAAAATTCTATGAACTCTTTTAGGGTCATTCCAACCATTGTAGTTATGATCCAACAATTCAGACCAGGAATTCAGAGTTGAAAATATACAAATACTTATCATTTATATAATGAATGCCTTTCAAGAATTTCCAGTGTTTAGAATAAAAAGATTGAATTTATAGCTCCATTGATTAAACACTGCATGACATACAAATATAATATTCAAATAATTAGTCAAATATGATAGAAAACGAGACATTGGATAAAATAAATAAAAATCATTAGAACTATAAGGAATAGTTTCAAGGGAATCACATTAGGAATTCAGCTGAGCTTTTATTGGTTTTTGTATATACGGTATTAACCGAATAAGATTATGTTAAATAGATTTTATGGTTTGATTGAAGTTTTATTTGCAAGTCTAAGAACTCAATAAAACTAATAGTTTTTGCTTAAGCTCTTGCAAGATATAGATATTTGTAAAGTGGGCTTATGCATGACCTATGCATGACCTATGCGTGACCTATTCATCCATAAATAATATAAATGGAAAATATCTGTTTACAAAATATATATAAATTTTATTAATTAAATCAGGATTTTCTTAAGTAGTATTTTGCAAAATGAGTTTATGCTCATTATTTTTAATGAGCTGTAAAAACCATAATTAGACGTAAAGCATGAGTTGAAACCACAAATTTATACACACAGTTTGTTTTGATATTAATTTTAACTGATCTCAAATAAAGCACTATTATTAGGTCTACTATTTTTACTAATAATTATATTTTATGTAATAAGAGTATAGATTCTATTTGTGTCCACCAATTAGGAAAATAAAGAAAATTCATTATAGTAAAAAATAAAGTGAAACTACAAATATATTATACTGTGCATGTGTGGGAAGCATACCTGTGATGCAGTGTTATTCAATGGTAGTTTGTAATTCAAACTTATTTTTTTCATCAATATCTGAGATAGAATGACAAACTAGCTGGATAGCTCAGTGGCTCAGGTGTTGGCTCTTAATTGAGTCAAAAGTTCGCACATTTCACTAAGTGGCTGTGAGTTCGAGTCTAACTGTATGCCAAAAAGAGATAGTCAGTGTCTTACAGTCAATGTGATTCACACTATCCTACTCTGGCATAAACCGCTTTAATACATTTGAGTTGGAAAAGCGGTATATAAATGTATAATCACAGATGATATGACAATAAAGACCTAACTGTAAATTACATATACAGTATTTAGTCAATATTTAATTTCATATAACATGCATTTGATATGACATATTTTATAATGTTTTTAAAATAAAAGGAACAATAAGGTTACTGATTCACTATTTGTTTTATAAACTGTTGAATCAATATTTCTCATAACGAAATAAATATTATTTAATAAATTTTAAAATTAATTTAAATTAATAAATCTAATAAATTAAAATAACGTTTAAAAAACGTTTTCATCAGCCAACTCCCTAATGAGAGGAGATCTCACAAAAGCCCATGTTGAAAACCAGTGAGATTTTTACAGGGATGACCCCATGTCGGCGTGGGCGAACACTTAGGGCCAAGGAATTGTTTAAAAACAATGCATATGTGAAAAACACATTGAAAAAACAGCACGCGCCTGGGGCTCGAACTCGCAACCCTTCGATCATGCGCCCGAAGCCATAGCGCATTGCGCCATTCTCCTCCAAATTAAATTATATATTTAAATCTCTAAGATAACAATGAAAACGATAATGCTGTACACCTTTTACAAAATTAGTAAATCATAGAGTAATGTTTGAGTACATTAAAAGTGGAATTTTCTCTTAAAAACTAAATTTAAAGTTATAGAAAAATTAAAATTTTGATACTGTTCATGTTTTATGACTTTCTTATGCTGTATTTAGAAATTAAATCTGCCGGTGCGAGCGAGTTTAGGTATACAAACCAGTGACCACTATTAATCTAAATTTTTTGGATTCAAATTATAATAATTTTTAAAAAAATAAGTTTTATATGGAACTAAGACTATGTACTCCTAATCCCAAAAATAAAGACGATATTAAAATACATACTTTCATGTATAGCACATAAAAGTTTTTATTTTAATTAACTGTACAATATTTGAACGATAAGAGTAATAGTGAC
>JAQGCH010001501.1:0-15434 GCA_034699485.1 Nanhermannia elegantula | reverse complement strand
TGTAGTTAAAGGTTTCTTTACTCTCTTTATTTTAAAGTTAGTGAGAAGTGTTCCGAACGCAAAAACTGATAGATATAAAAATAACAAAAATTATTCATTAATATATTTTAAGATATAAATTTCAACAATAAGATTGTGTTGTATTTCAAAATTCAATTTGATTTTACTTTATTGACCTGAATATAGTTGAAAATAAATCCTTAGTTAATCATGAAATTTGTCAATAATTTAATTTACAAAATCTTTTATTGATCCGATTTTCTTCAAATTTTATTACATAACAAATTTGATTCAAAATATTATGAAAGCTTGAAGTAAAGGATTATTTTAATCTAACTTTCTATTTATTTATTTAAAAACTTACGAACCAACTGCCTTAGAGCCTGTTTTTTGCATTCAAATCACTTTAATCGTGTTTTTGATCTCATATTTAATGTTTTTCTAAACACTTTGATGAACACAATTTACATAAAATGCTTAATTTGAATATTTTATATTAAAATTTTTTAATAATTCTTTCTCAATATCAATCAAATAGTAATTATTTTCTCACGAATTTTCTAGAAAAATATTATTCAAATAAAATCTTTTATATAGCTTCTTAAGTATTTTCATCAATAAATTCATGTCAACCCAATTAAATAAGTTAAATCATAACTGATTGCGCATAATTTTGAGCCGCAGTTTTTTCAATGTTAACCCAATACAAAATAATTAAATTTTAATTAATGGTAAAATTGGTTTATATTTTTCTGTCCGATTATAAGATGTGTTTATAAGTAAGCTATTCCTGTAGAATAGGAATACAATATAGTGTGAAATGAGATCACATTCTAAACCATATTTGAAAATGTAATGAAAGTTGTGTTCACACTTTTATTGTAATAATAAAGTTAAATAACTTTAATCAACTGCATAAATCATTCAACGATTTTGTGTTTATCCTAAACCTATTTAATCGTTGATTTGAATTATAATATTTGATTAAAAATTAACATTAAATGTTGAAATTTTGTATTTGTTAATGAAAAACATTTGTAACAATAGCTGAAGAGATTGAGGTTTATTTTATTAACGAAAGTTTCCTTATTATGTGAAAGAATTCATATTTAGTCAACTTAATGAAGTAATTAATGGGCAAAATAATTACTTAAATAAATAATTATAAGTTTTGTTGCTCAGCAAAAGATTTTTCTAATGATAGATTAAATTGTTGAGTATTTAAATCATTATCTTAATCATAAATTAAGTTTTCCGGAAAACGAATTCATTAATACATGAAGACATTAATTAAAAACCAACAAATTCTTGAGATAACAATCAGGAACGACTTGGGATAACAATGAATTTTAGAAATGAATTTTTTAGACTAACAGGAATTAGAATTTAAACAAATATGAGGAATAGACTAATCCGCTCTAATTTATGTATGCCTTTGCATAACTTGAACTTAAAAGTAAAACCTTCAATAACTTTAAGCCAAAAATAATAGATTTTTTAAGAAATGAGTATTTGAAGTGAATTATCTATAATATGAAATCAGACACTTTTTGTGCTCGTTTTTAGTACTTTTATTGCGAAATAAACTCTAATTTACAAGGATTTCTATAGATCTTCAAATTGAACAGACTTAAGAACGAAGGACTAATTTCTTACCAAAAAATGCCTAAATTTTTAGAAATAACTTATAACATATATTGTGTGAGTAAAACATTGCGTTCTTAAAAAATGATGTTAAACAGAAACAGTAAGTCATTAGGACTACAATCAAAACCCCGATAAAAAGTTTGAGACTTGTTTCGCAAGAGGGAAGTCATTACTTGAATGGATGTTTTTAAAAATTTAATGTCAAGAAATTTCTTTTTGAATGTGATTATTAAATATTCTAATACTCACTTATGTATTCACATCACTATAGCTTTGAAGCGAGTCATTAAATAATATTTGGGAAAAAATAATTTTTAATGTTTATTAAAGTAAAAGCTGACTCTGTTTAGGAAAACATTATTATAATAAATGTCTAATCATTTATGGCTCTTATACTTTTCGGGTACTTTTGACAACAGATCATTCATGAGCTCTACTAATCGTATTATTTATCCAAAAATAATTCAATTATGCATTTGATTAATAAGACTTTTTAAGTATTGAACACGTCTTGAGTTTTGCTCTACTTCTTAGCCATAAAAATGGATCACTTTCTGTATGACTCAGTATAATAGTGAGAAAAGTCGCAAACAAATAGTCACTCAGGAAGAAGTGGTGTCTATATCTATACCGTCATAAAAACTAGCATTTAATATAACTAACAAACATTTTCTCGTTTTAAGGCTAGTAATAAAATGTTTGACTTTAATATCTTTATATCCTATCGTAGATTACCGATTGGCTGGACGTATGTTTTCGACTTTTCTGTGATGACCTTTTTCAGTGAAAAATGTTTTTGTCAGAGAAAGCAAAAAGATTTCTCTTAGCGCTAGCATTTTGTAGCTCTCTTGTCAGTTGTTATGTACACTTTCATACTTATAATGACTGCTAAAGTTCATAAATCTGCAGAACACTCATTACATGATACCCGTAATAAATTGAAGATCAGCCAAGCGATGATCACAGCAAAAATTAGACACTTGGCTTCATCTTAGGGTAACAAATATTACATCTCTAGAGTTTTATTAACAAATACGCTCAGAATATGATTTAATTTTTTTAATTATAATTAAATAACCAAAAAACGTTTAACTAGACTTCGAAATATCGTGAAAGAATTTTTTCATAATATGATATTGAACTACAATTATCATTTCAAAAGTAAACTCACTTTGTATGTTTTGAGATTCATTTTTCAAAATAAATGTGTCAATAATATGCTATAATTTCATGTGTTTATTGTGTAATTTTTGAATTCTTGATTATTCAATGAAAAGTTACGAACAATATCTCACTGTATTTTTCGTGTTTCGTGCAATAATTTAGTATCAAATAGTTGTTTGCAGAGAAATAACTGACTTAAACATAAAGTATAAGCCTTTGGGCTAAGTTTACACAAGTGTTTCAGTTTTTCATAAAGTTTACATAATAGAAAAGCCCAAAACTTATATTATTCAATAGCACTTGACATGTAAACCAGAACAACAGTATTGTTATTCTAACTTTGAAGAACATAATATAAAATGTCTTAACTTTATTGAGTGGTTTGTACTGTAGTTCGTATACACCAAATATTGACTGACCACTAAAATTAATGCACATAAATAGCAGACCTCAGCATAATCGGGATTTCTCGGTTTCCCTTTAAGCTTAATCATAGGAAAGATGTCATTTGTCTATTAAATCTTTGGTTTAAGTTTTAACTTATTATCCGATATTTTTTTTGAGAGATTATTTCCGAATTAAGACTGAATTTGCTTTTTTTTGAAAGGATTCAACTGTATTCTGCATTTCTGTATTGAAGTTCAGAGCTGTAATTTTTAATTCATATATCATTTAATTATTATAAGTTAAATATTTAATGAGAATCAGAATAAATATATAATTTTTGACGTAGAACCGATAAACTTTTGATGCTCTTTTAAAAACTGCGAATTAGATTCATTTTTACTCCAGATTTTATGTTTTTTAGTTCTACTTTAGTTTTTTTATACCCGACCGACTTGACTGCTTTCAAATCCCGATTCTGCAGAGGTCTGCACTTAACTCTAAGTCTACAAACTCTAACAGCACAACAACTATATTATGCATACAAAGTAAATGTAATGTGAATTGAGTTGTCACTGATGTGCAGAACTGGTACTATTCTAAGAGTGTTTTGTTCTTCAACTACAAAAAATGTATTTTCACAGTTTACCTAAAAATAATAATCAAATATTTTATTCATATATTAATTTTCAACACTAGACTTATTTGAAGCAAAATATTATCCGATTATTCTTATTATCTAAAAGAATAACAATTAATGAGTTATACCTTATTATATGCTATATTATCGTCTTAATAGATGAAATAGGAGTCATATCCTATTTACTGAGTCTTAATCTTTATATCGGATCGATAATAGTGTATGTGTTGCACAAACAATACTCGATGTACTAATACTAATATCAGTACAATATCTGTTGGATTAGTTTATATATTAGTTATATTAAAAAAGAAAGAATATAGAAAGAAAGGAACGATGTTATGCTGACAAAACACTTCCGGCATTGAAGCTAATAAAAAAGCACTCTTAAGATCTGATAATCATTAGTTAACGCGATAAACTTTATAAAAGCTGATTATTATCAAAAACAAACAGGGCTTTTATTTTTTCAGTCATTCTTTACATTATTAGTTAAATAACAATAATCTAGACTTAGAATTGTTGTTTGTCAAGTCAATTCATTTTATGCAAGTTAAGAATGTCTTTAACTGTTTAACTTCTTTTTATGCAAAGCATTATTTATTGATATTTATTTATTAGATTTTATCAGGCGTTGAAAATATGATTTGACAGAAGCTTCCACTAAAATAACTCTAACAAAAAACTTCGACTAAGTGTAAGGTAAGTTCGAACCCCAGCTTACTTCTCCTTTTCATCAAATGAAACCTGTTTTACTTTAAGAAAAACTAAGTTTTAAGATTTCTTTATTTTTAGTATTTTACAAATTGTAATAATCATTAAAATATATAATAAACTCAATTATAAGATGCATTTTTTCGCTAAATGTTCGAGAAATTAAATGAAGTGATTAATTGAGTCAATTTGATTATTATTATTATTATTATTTTTAAATTTTTTAAATATTCAATTAATAAAGTTTTGGAAAATACTAACCTAATCAGAAATCTTAGAACGGATTTTTTTCTTAAAGAAAAACACTTTTAATTTGATGAAAGGCAGAAGTAACTGTGTTTCGGACTTACCATAATCGAAGTTTGTCGGTTACCTGTAAACGCCTAAAAAATTAATTGAATTGCTTTTAACTATTATTAATATTAAAGACAAAAGCAAACTCTTTCGAAGTTTAGGCTTAAAATTAGAGTCAGAGCTAGTAATTTACATCAAGCTTTTAAGTGAATGAACACGAAATTTAATGTTTATTTAAATGTGAAATTATTTCTCAAACTGTAAAAAGAATCTTAAACTGTAAAACCGATAAAAATCGCTGATAATGACAAAGCGTCGAACATTTTGTAAATTACAGTTAATTTGTAAGTCACAACTTTAATTTCAATTTAAATCTAACCAATTGTTTGAAGTTCAGACTCAAAAGATGTGTTCTTCGTGTATTCACTATTTATGCTCATAATTTATTTTTAGGTATGAGGTTGTGAGAGAACAGTCATATCTAAAAGTTCTAAAAATTAATAGTTGACTAAGTAATAAAGTTATAAACTAATAATGGTTTACCTGAACCCATATACATGACTGACACTCACCCAACTAACGAGTAAGTAAAGCCTATTTAAACGCATACCTTCTGTAACTAACTCGCAGTCCATAATGTAGTGCCATAGAGAGTACATGTTGGCTATTAAGCTATATATAACTTATAATTATTTATAATTAATAAGGAGTTCTATTTATTTATTACTTAAAACGTATTTTTTATTTAAATATTCATTTAAAGCGTGTGTTTTATTTAAGTTGTGCTGTTGTGACCAAACCTAAGTTCTACCGATCAGCTGCCGATAACCACACTCTTATTAGGGTATTACTGAATTGATATCCTGCAGCGCATGTAAAAAATCTAATACAATACAATCATAATTTATAAAATACAGCATATTATGAAAATAGATAACTATTCTCTGGAAAACATATATCATTATTAAAAATAAATTCAATTTAAAATTTAGTTTAATTTTTGTATTTTCCAGTTATATAAATAGAAAAAATATCCAAAACCGTATTCTATAGATCTACTAAAATATTAATTATTTAGTCTTAAAGTGAAACTCGAAACTTGATCTTTAAAACTATTTCTACAGCAAATTTATATTTCATGAACGATTTCTTTAACTCAAGCATTTTTATATAATAAAATTTTCCCAAATGAAACATTTGGATGGAGTTGTTCGGCACTAAAGTTGCAGTTTCGGCATAAGTAGCTTTAGGGGATATTGAGTGTCCATCAAATATGATTTCGATCAAGTAGAGACTCAAATTGGAATGTCTCGTGTCAGACAAACTACTATAAGATATAATACTTATTCTGCTTTACTAGTATTTGCTCTATCCTTCACTTGAGCCAACTTCTAATATTGTCTGTAACTATAACTTATTAAATATAAATTCCTTATATTTTCCTTTTCTAATAAACTTCATTATACTTGTAATCTATCTTCACGTAAGAATTCTCACTAGTTATCAAAATTTATGATTATTTATTGGCTTATTTTATTTTGAACACAAATCATTTGTCTATCATGTTGAACATGAAATGAGAAATGATATAAAAATCAAAGATAATTAAGAGGAAAATCATTATTTGATTGTAAAAGTTGTTCAGAAATTTTATGCCAGTGATGGCCCGCATGCTTCCTATTTTGTAAATATAGATATGGAAAAAGTTTTAGACAATAATTTCAAATATAAATTCAAGATCGAGACCTAGTTTTAGAAAATACTTTATGAGAAAATAATTTTACTTTGAGATGTCGGCTCAGAAAAGGCATAATTAATAAAATGTTGATTATTGTGCTTTTAATAATAAATTTAATTTCAAGTGATTGACAAACATTACTTTTTTATCAATTTTAAGCTTTTCTTTTTTGTGATGACTTAATACAAAAAAGTATTTGTATTATGTATTTCTCACATAGAATTAAGATTTATTTTGTGAACTTTGAGAATAAATTATGATTTACAATCAGCAGATATTCATTGTTTTAAAGATGTTTTAATTATGCTTAAGTTCTGATACACAAGTGCTTAGCTATAGCTGTGTATAACTTAGCAATCGTATAGCGTCATAATCTCGAAAACAAAAATCTCGAAAAATTTTTAAAATTTCAAAAATTTAATTTTTTTAATAATTTCGATAACCACGATTAGTTTTCTTTAAAAAATATTAGGTTAGGTTAGGTGTGCATTTATAACTTTGTTTTGATATTTTTTTACTCGAAATATTAAATTCGAGATTTTTGTGTTCGAGATTTTGTATTCGAGATTTTGACGTTCGAGATTGTGACATGGAACCCTTAACAATAGTTACTTTCTATTAAACCCACATTTAATTTCATATCCAAATATTGCTCAATAAAATTTACTGATCTATGCCATCAATCAAAAGTAAATTCTATGTTCAGTAATGTTTTAGCCAGACTTCAGCTTTAAAGAGGAATTGATTTTTAATTTGTTTAAGAGTGTTTTCAAGCTTACAACAGAGGGCTTTAGCGAGTTCTTGTGCTCTTAAACAAGTTTTTTTTGAGAAGATATGAAACTCTGAAAACATAAAAGTACTGTATTTGAAACATTTTTTCGGAATAACTTACTTTCGGGTAAGTTTTTCAAAAATGCTATATTTGTTAACTAAAATAGAAAAGTTACGAAATTCTTTGTCTAATAGTTCGAAATTCCATTAACTACAGCATTGAATTCTGTATCGAAAATTCTGTATTGAATATGATTATCTGTTATAAAATAATTAAAAGATTTCACATCAACTAATAGTTGACAATTGGGTTTTCGCTAACATCTTAAGTGTTATTTTTTTTATAAAGAAATTCTATAATCTTACGATTTAAAAGTTATTAAATTTTGAACAAATTAGACGATTGGTTTCCCAACTTTTTTGTCATAAAAAGATATAGAATTTTTGAAAAACTTAGGAAATAAATTGCATGGAAGTAAACTTTTTTCAAAAACTGTTTTTTGGATATTTAAATATTTTATTAGTATTTATGCATAATTCAAATCGAATCAAATAAGGCAGAGAAATATTGGGTAAAATATTTTATCAATAAAACAAAACTTTAATTTTTACTCTTCCGTAACAGAGTCTGAAACATTTTTTAATATCTAAAAAAGATAATTATGATAAAAGAACTCATCTCTAGATTATAAGCTTTCAAATTAAGCTAATTTAGTCTTTAATAAGAAATAATTGCATGAAATTAATAATTTTTCAAAAAAATTCTAATTAACAGCTCAAAACCCATGACTTATGTTAACTGTTTTATCACATTTATACTGAAACTCGATTTTTATCTCATATTAATTATGAATAATTATCTAAATATTTTGAAAACTAATGGATACGTTGCACTAATTGGAGGATAACTAACTTTCCGTCTGATGAACTATACTTTGAGTCAATCCTCTCAAAAGTTGATTTATCTATTCGTATAATAAAATTAATTAATCGAATGATGAATAGTATTTTCTGTTTTTAGTATACAAAAACTGCATATACGTGAGTGCTTTCAGATAAGTTATTTTTACTCTGTATTATCATTTGATATATGAATAGTAAGCATGTATTGTAGTCATGCGAAACACACTAAACATTCTATTATTTATGAAAATAAGCTTTCATTTCTATATCTATTTTTTGGATGACTTTATAAGAAGAACAATTGTGTAAATTTTTTAGCATAAATTTTGGAAGCATTGCATCTCTTCGAAGCCCTTTTTATTAAAATAAAAAAATTGTTCACTAAAATACCGCTATTTAAGGATAATTTTGAGATTTGAAATAAGTATAACTTCATTCACGACATAGTTTACAGGTTTAAGACTTTAAAATGAAACACTCCTAAGACTTCGTGAAATTAATTATTTATTAAAAACTTCTTAAACTAAAGTCACACTTACTTTATAACTTACAAAAAGTTGGGAAAACCCAAAGTATAAGACTTAGATATATAGATTAGAAAGCAGACAAATCTAATAATAAATTAATAAACACTTTCAAAACAATTTCCGTAATTTACAATTTTTGTGTTAAAGTATTTTTACCATTCTTTGCAACAAAAACATTCTTCTAAATCTAATTTTTCTTATTGTCACTCCAATGTCATCGATATTGGATGTTATTCTATTCTTAGATCAAATAATTAATAATTAAAACTTTTTTATCAAATTGCATGTACTATCGGCGGCAAAAGTCTTTGTTAAATTGTACGCTCAAAAAAATAAGTATAACCAATAAGACTATATATTATTAAGAGAACATTGAAGGCAATTCGATGCATACACTAATTCATGTGCGCGAAACTGTACGATTCAACAAAGACTTTTGCCGCCGATAGTATACTAAATAAATCGTTTTAATTGAGCTAAAATTTTACTGAAATCACTGTTTATGAAAGTTTAATATTTTTTGAGTAAATTAAAACTGCATTTCTGAGAATGTCGTTTCGAACAGACTAAGTGTAGGCATATTTTTGTTTTATTCATCTTCATTGTATTCATACTCTTTATTGAGATGGACAGTAATTAATCATTTTGGAGCAGAAACACAAAAAATAAAATGGACTTTATATTGTATAATAAATGACATTATTTCGGGTTTTACATCGAAAGTCAAGCTTAAGAACTTTTATTGAAGCAAAGAATTTCTTTATTAGATTATAAAACGTATAAAAATATAATATAAAATATTAAATAGAAATTGAAGTTTATTATAAGTTATCACAATAGAGAAAACTCATAGCAAGTAAAAAATTGATACATAAATCAAAATTATCTCATTATTTTAAACTATTTTTTAGGAATTTTTAAAAAAAATTTTACACTATATCTAAAATACTGTATATTACGACACTCTTATCACAAATAATTCAAAATATAAAGCCCTTTAAAAATAGAATTTTAATTCAAAATATTTATACACAATTTTTTTATTCTAATGATGCTCTCTATAAGTCCGTAAAATATTTTTTTGGTGAAACGTTTTTCATTTAAAAGGAAAGATACTTCAGATTTCAATTTCATTACAGAAGAATAACTTATTCACGAAAGAAATCTTCCTTCAAAAGATCGGATTAAAAATGTGTCGCTTTTCTGTTAGTTTGTTTAGTAAACGGATTAAATGTTTTTAAGCCGTATATATTGATTCTGCGATCAATATTTAAATGCGTTTTTTAAAAAACTTTTCAAATTATTTGATATAATAAAAGATTTGAAAACTGTATTTAATATGATTTAATATCAGATTATATTAGAGTTTAAATATTATTACAAATTGGGATTAATAAAAGTGAAAGCTTTTGAGATAAGTCTTGTTCGCACCACTTGTTTAAGTCAATGGTCAATGGATTGTCTGCCAGAAAAAATTGTGCAAAGCTTTTACGCAATTAGTTCATTGTTTTATAAATTGTTTTACATTAGTTTTAAGTTAAGGTTAGCTAATGATAAATCACTCTCTACCTCGCGCTTGAGCTCATTCAATATAAGAGAAACCATTGATTTATTAAATATTCTATACTTTTCTCAATTTTAAGTATAGATACAGAATAAGCAAGAGTTTGAACAATAGAGAGGACATTAAATTATTCTTTTGATAAAAATACAGAAATAATTTTATTGATAACATCCGTTATTTAAGTTTCCAAAAGTAAACTTAATTAATATAATCCTTAAATCTTTAAAGATTACAAAAGGTGTGACAAGTTTTCTTTGAAAAGATTGAACATTATTTACATTAATTCTGTTATTTATTGCTCTTCTTAATTATGTCATTGCATAATAAATACTAACTTTGATTAATATCTTAAAGTTTATCCATTTCTTGTCTTTAAAAAAATCTCATGAGATTTGCTTTAAATTTTAGTTTTAGTGCTTTTCCATAAGTAATATAGCTTTTAAAAAATTGCTCAGAAATTCAGATTCTTATTCAATCTATTGATATACAGAGCGAGGAATTCATGATTTACAAACAGCGTCCGGAGAATAAAATTGATTTCTAATGTATGAATCAATAAATTTCAACTTTCATGTGATAAAAATTTGATAGATTATGGCTTCTCTTATTCATAAATTGAATCCAATAAAAGTAATTCAACAATTAAAGATTCAATTGATAGCAATGTTAGTTTAATGTTAAAAAATGTATTACAGGTACAAAATAATGTCAAACTAAATCTTAAACAGCTAATAAAGGCTGCATTTCAGGGCTGGAATTGTGAATCAAATCTCATTTTTGAATTTTTTCAGATTTTGTTTTACATTATTGTATATACAGTACAGTGAAAACGCAAATCACAAAAAAATACAAATATATCGGTCTATCAATACCTAAATGGCTGAAACCACAGAACTTAGAGTTAGAGCACTAAAGATCTTAAAATATAACTTAAGCTCTAACTGAAGCTCCAATTGAGAAAATAGATGATTTTGTCAAAAGATGTTGAACCGTTTATTAGATTAAGAAAATGATTTTGGTATAAAGTTTCAAACAATATTTACTTTTTAATTGAATAGATTTTGTTTTGAACAAAATTGAATTAGAAGAGCAGTGTTCTTCACAATTTATTCTGAACAGAGAGCTATTATTATATGAAATTCTATTCTATGTGAACTTAAATAAGTAGAGTTCACACAGTTTGATGAGTTTGATAAGTCTGGTAAAAACGACATCACATATTTGATTGTAATCAATAAACAGACTCCTAATATAATTTTGGTCTCTAAGAGTGATCACAAAAAGTGAAGCCATGGCAGTCATTGTTGAAGCGCGATTAGGTTCCTATACTTTTTATATAACTCATACCAGAATATATATAAGACCGTTGATGGCTATAATCATGGTTTCAAGTTATGATGTGTCGACACATTTTTCATATTGAGAGCACTATTTCCCGATTTTTTCTCTTCTTTTTTACTTTTTTGTGATATTCCTTCGAAAGAGCGAGAGATATGTGATGGGATATGAAGAGATGGGAATTCATATCAAATGAATCCATGCGATAAAATACTCCTTTTATATACAGCAGTCAATTGTGTAATAAACTATGACTTCCACTATTGGGAAACTATATTTACTTGTAATTCAATTGTGTATTTCGTATACAGTGTTAATAATTCTAGTTTTCAGTATTGATAACTTCGTTCATATTTCTGTTAAGTTTATTCATTGATAGTAACTATTTAATTAAAATCTTCTTTTAAAGAATTGTATGCATTAATTAAAACCAGAGAATTAATTATTTTAATATAGGGTTAATTTGTTTATCATTCCTATGGTATTACGAAACTCTAAAAGGCATCTTTTCTCTCATAACTTTATGTAACACTTTTTAATAAGCTCTTCAACAAATTTTACAGACTTTCAGCAACTTTTTTGTTATTGTGTCAAATTTTTTTTCATTAATCCAAAGTTTGTTTGAATTTAACGGCTCATTTTGTTTGCCTTTTCACAACATTTTATTTCTTATTAATCTCATTATCTCTGAAGAAATCGTTGTCTTTTATCTAAAGACTATTTTCAATATTAATGTTAGAATAAAGAATAGTTTTCACTATTAGTTGAATCTGATTTGTAAGTGTATTACAAGATATCATTTGTAAACTAAACAGAAAAACTTCATGTTTAGGCACAAAATATTGTTTCTATTACTGTATACACAATGTATACTTATATTTACAATAAGTTGCAAAAGAAAGAATTTAAGAATTTGTTTGAGAAACTAAATCATTACTCACTACAAAATTCTTATTGTTTTTCAGTATTCTTTGAAGTTTATAGAGAACTGAGAAAAGAATTGCATAAATTGTAAGTATATTTAAATTGAATATTAATAGACTAATTCATTACTAATGATAGACGAGATCTTTATTCTGAGCTAAGTTTCAATGAGAGCCTCAAACTTGAGTTTAAGTGAGTTAATAATTAATTCGATTAATTCGAAACTTATGGTCTAATTAAAAGACTCGATTTGAGTCCTAATTCTTAATTTGCAAAACGTGCAGATGTTTCTCAATTACAATTTATAATAATCACCACATTATTTAATAAATAGAAATCATAATTGAATTGGTGGCAAATGTGAAATTTTGATCCAATCATTATCTTTTGATGACTATAATCAAAAGTTTTACAATTTTATTGCTCATTATAATCAGAGCAGATGTTTGTCAGCATTTGCTCTCATTTATCAAAACATTTGTTCTTTCATCAAAAAAGATCACAGAATTTAAATATTTGCCAGAGCTGTAAAAGAAGACCATAAATGACAGCAACACACAAGTCTAAAAATATATTTGAATAACTGGCTCAAACATTTTTCATTGTTTTCCTTTTTATATGTATTAAGTTTTGGAAAATAATTATGAAGAAGAGACACGATATACAAAAAACGAAATATTAGGCGATTTCATAAAATAATGTGTTATCCTCTTTCACGACAACATAATCCATAAAAAAAGCTTAATTCAGATTAGAAATAATTGCTTAATGTACAAAAATTTGATAATTTGGACACTAAATCAAATAAAATAGTATTAAATGAGTGCAACTCTAATTGCAATTTATTAATAGAGAACATATTGCAGATCTCAAACTATAGAGAGAGTGAAGTTTTATCCTTAGTTTTGATCCTCACTCTTGTTGTAGTCTTTCATCCTTTTGATAGACTATTATTATTCTCTTATATCTATTGGTGTCGTTTAATAGCATATTATGGCCATAAATTGTCGAATGATGTCTAACAGTAACATCGCTAATATGATTGATGTTTGTGGTAAACATCAATCATTACAAATACTATACCCTTAGCTTCTTTGGGCACTGATTTTTGCATAACTTTTTATTTGCGCGTCTTTTGCGCTACAAATAGAAACTCTTCAGATATTATTGATTAATATTAGGTTTACGTTAAGACAGTCTTATCGATCATATGTGCGGCTCAGCTACTAATCGATTAGTTTAAAGTTACGCTCAATTATTGTTTATTAAAATGTATTTTAAAAATAATAAGTTTTTCTCAAATATTAGTTCTCACAGAATGTTATGTCTTATCGATTGAACTCATTTCTGAATTGAAGGCTTGAATGTTGGCTTCAAATAATCTAAAACTTGTAATTTTGTTGAATATCACGAGTGCGTCAATCGTTATGTCATTATATGACTCAAAGACAGTTAAATATCATGAGAAGTGAAGCAAATATAATATTAAACGACACTAAAAGGCATTCATTTGACAAAAAAAGTTTTTAAACTATTTATTATTCATTAAAGAAATGAATTACAAAAAATTGAATCACAAAATGATTTTTAAAAATAATTAATCAAATTATTTCTAATCAAAGTCAAAGAATTAAATTATATTAAAATCAAAATTAAAGCAATGATTTTGCGAATAGTCATAAAAGTAATGTAATTATGATTTATAATCAAAATAAGACACTAATTGAATGAAAATCATATTTAAATCAAATTAAAATGTAATTAAAATGCAATTTAAAGCAAATGTCAAAAGACATGAATATAGAGTCAAATGAAGAGAAGGAGAGCTTTACTTAAAACGAATTCTTCTCTCATAGAAAGCGATCACAAGATGCGGACAAATAATGTTCGCCTCTTTTGCGGACACGATATCCATGTCTTCAGTTCCCTTCCATTTCATCAAAAACAATATCTCACTCTTGACGAGAGTGGCGGCCATTATCTCTTCGGCTTCGAGTCCTCTCTGGAAGCCTTTCACGCCATTCATGCCATCCATTGAGACGTCAACTGAGCTCTCGATAACCGAGTGATTGGTCTCAAAATCGGAATTGATTACCATTTCTTCGCCCGAGTCTTGTGTCTGACACTGAGTGCTGTTCACTAAAGAAGTCTCGAATTGACGTATCATTGGTTCGCAATATTGCAAGTGATCAATGGGTTCCCACGTGTTCTCTGATGAGGAATATGAGCGCCATTTCACCAAATACTCAACCCTTTCATCATTTGTCACTCTTTTGGCCACAATTTCCTCCACTGGATAAAAGTCTGACTCCTTTTGGCTCCAATTTGACTTCAATTTCTTTGATTTGTTTGCCATTTGTTTGGATTTAAACTAATCTAATGTTTAATTAATTGAAATATTTGTTTAAATGTTAATTATATTAATTTATAATTATATTTAGTTTTGATTACTATTCAAAAGTCACTCTTTATTATTACTAAAGAAGCGCTAAAATGATTAGTTAGAGATCAACGCATTCATTAGTATTAATCGTAATAATAATAATTATTATTGTTTTTTATATTTGATTCCAATGCAAACCAATACAGATCAGAAAAAAGTGAATAGACCTCTACTTTGAACAACTTATCGCATGTAAAGCACACACTCTTGTAATGACTGTAATTACTGTATTGATATATGATATACTGTATACAGATTAGGGATCGAACTTAGTATCCGAATATCCGAACCGAACCGAATGATCTAAAGTTCTGCACTACAGTCATGAATAAAGATGAGCATAGGCTCGAAAACTCCGAGCCTGAGCCTCAGGCTCAAAAGGG